>VZSC01003615.1:4443-15689 GCA_013398225.1 Steatornis caripensis
TGGTGGTTGGTGGTTGGTGGTTGGTGGTTGGTGGTTGGTGGTTGGTGGTTGGTGGTTGGTGGTTGGTTTGTTTTTTAAAGTAGCGCTCTACCTAGTTCCTTGCTTAAGTATCTGAGAAGGACTCTACCTGATTATTCTACTTTTGATCCTGAATCCAGCTCCTGCCTGCTGCTGAGTACAGTCTGGGACTTTCCTTGGGTGTGCCCCACAGTGTCCGGGTGATGTATTTGTCATTGGTGGTGGTGGGAGCTTGATATTGGGTTTGTGCATATTTTCCCATTATTATAATACACAACTCTTGTAGTTAGATTAAAGCTGTTTTTAACTTTTCCACCCCATGAGTCTCTTTCCCTTTTCTCTTTTTCCTCCATTTTGGGAAGGGAGGGAGTTAACAAAGAGTGTCTGTCATTTGTTTAATAGCAAGCCCAGCTTTAAACTGTGACTTGCAGCAGTGAAATAAGAATTCCCCTTAATAAGATGTTTCTGTTTACTTTTAAGTTAGTCTTCTGAGTCCTGAGAAAGGGAACTGCCAGCATCCTACTCCTGTGCTTCAGTAAGTGATCAGGACTGATTATGCAACTTTCTAATTCCATCATACCTAAAAGCAGTCCTGTAAAATCAGACCATGTCCACACTTGCAGGAAAGGAGGCCCAACAGGGATAGACTAGTATATGTATGTAGTTGGTATTGGGGACCCAACATCCATGTTGTAGGTATTTGATTAAGTCTTACTTCAGGTTGGATCTATTCTGGCTGCTCTGATGAATCTCACCCTTACATACGTGTTTCAAAGCTACTCAATGGAAATCTATCCCACAAGAATCTGCTTTCCGGACTACAAGTCCTTCAGCAGGCCACTCCTGCAAATACCATGCTGTCCATTTAAGTCACACAGATGATTGCAGCACATGGCAGCTGCTGCCCTTGTTGCCTGTACAGGGCTACCCATTCAATAGCAAGCCTTATTTGACCTTACAATTTTCTGGTAAGCTAAAGAAGCAGGGACATCTTTGGGACACAGGACAACCAGCTGTGAGTGCAAAACACAAAGAATCATAGAGTGGTTTGAGTTGGAAGGGACATTGGTCATCTAGTCCAATCCCCCTGCAATGAGCAGGGACATCTTCAACTAGATCAGGTTGCTCAGAGCCCTGTCTGATCTGACCTTGAATATTTCCTGAGATGCGACATCTACAACCTCCCTGGGCAACCTGTTCCAGTGTTTCACATCCCTCATCATAAAAACCTTCTTCCTTGTATATGATCTTAATCTACTTCCTTTTAGTTTAAAACCACTACCCCTTGCACTGTTGCTTCAGACTCATTAAAAAAAATCTGCCCCCATTTTTCTTGTAAGCTTCCTGTAAGTATTGAAAGGCTGCAATAATGTCTACCTGGAGCTTTCCCTTCTCCTAGCTGAATAACCCTAACTCTCTCAGCCTTGCTTCATAGGAGAGCTGTTCATCACTCATAATTTTTGTAGCACTCATCTGGACCCACTCCAACATGTCCATGTTTTTCTTGTACTGAGGACTCCAGAGCTGAAAAGAGTACTCTGGGTGGGGTCTCACCAGAACAGAATAAAAGGGCAGAGTTACTTCCCTTGACATGCTGGCCACGACTCTTTTGATGAAGCCCAAGATACTATTGGCTTTCTGGGCTCCAACTGAACATTGATGACTCATGGTTTTCATCCACCAGTACCCCCACATCCTTCTCTGCTGGCTGCTCTCGATTCCTTCATCCCCCAATCTGTACTGATACTGGTGATTTCCCTGACCCAAGTGCAGACCTTGCACTTGGCCTTGTTGAACTTCATGAGGTTCACATGGGCACACTTCTCAAGCTTGTCCAGGTCCCTCTGAATAGCATCCTGTCCCTCAGGTGTGTCAATGGCACCACTCAGCTTGGTGTCATCTGCAAGCTTGCTGAGAGTGCACTCAATCCCACTATCTGTGTTGTTGATGAAGATATTAAACAGTACTGGTCCCAATACAGACCCCTGAGGGACAGATACGGGGCCATGGCAGAGGTCTTCTGTCATAGAACTGTGCTTTGCTGCACAAAATTATGGGAGCCCATACTTGTTTTGAAGATAGTGACAGTTACCACATGGAAACTTATTATTCACATCACCTGTTGTTCAGCGGTTAACTAGTCTGGGGCTGGCAAGTCCACTGTGGTGGTGGCCAAACTGCCCTCCTTTATTAATGTGCATGGGAAAGGCATGTAAGGTCACCTAACCCCTCAAGGTCTGTGAGATGTCAAAATGCGTGAGGTCTGCTGCTGAGATGCCCTTCCTCATCTAGTCTCTAGCACAGAGTAGTTACAGTTACATGAAGAGCAAGGTCTTCATAAACCTGCCTGCCCTTGTAAACCACCAAGGCAGGTGAAGGACTGGTAGTCTGATACAGCCCTTGACTTCACAGACCCCAAAGCCCAAGAGATGGAATAGTTGCCTGCCCTCAGTCACTGTACTGTGGTTTTCCTTCTTTCTTGCTGCTGTGAACTCCACAGCTTCCAAGTGAACAGTGCTCCCCAGAAGAGAGAATGCAGGTGTAGGTGCTTCTTGACACAGAAATTCTCCATGTTATGGTCATGTGGTTCAACATCCACTTAAATGGCATAGCCACTGTCTAATCCACACTGAGAATACTCAAACCTTTTAGTACTTTAAAGCTGATCCATCTTCCCTTTTTCCTAGCAGAAGCTCAGGTGTGACCTGTCCTGAAGGACACCCATTCCCTTCTAGATGCTGTAGGAAAAGCTATTTTTGTTTCTTTTGTATGTTTCTTCCATAAAGCCATGGGGATCTGCATGATCCTTTAATTCTCATGGTTTTAAATCAGTTTCTTATTTCACAAAACTACAAGGATGGTCCGTAATATCATCCAAGGTAATGATTGTCAATAATATGCTAAATATGTGTAATAAATTAGAAGTATTTGAAGCCATAGCAAAGCTTCATTATTATGATGAAAATTTGTTATCCTCATTACAGAATAATTGCTTTTCAGTATGACTAGAGCAAGAGTAATCTGTTCTTCATGTCACTGGAAATGTAAAACCACTTGATTTGATTTCACCTTGGTGTTCTATTGCTTCATTTGGTACTCAGCTTTGCAAACCTACTGTAATAACCAAAAGCACAACTGGACCTGTACATTGTGTAATAATCAGAACATTTGTATAACCTGCTATTCCTGTGATAGGCAAACCAATAACCCACAGTACAGTATTCCCACTAGAATGCAATAAAATCTAGTTAACTAAACAAATAGAGCGTATCAGCCTTAGTTAGTTATTGGAAGTGAAGAGTTTCCTAATCAAAAATGACCAGAATAAAGAGAGGGCTGAGTGAAGTCAGTGAACCATAGCAATCTTGCGGTCTGCATGAGAAATTATCTAAACCTGGAAGTATTCGTTTTAATTTTTCAGAGCAGTATGTGTAGAAATTATGTAGTTAAGGGAAACATGGAAAATTTATGTTTTGTTATGAAATACCTTTTTCTACCAGACAATTTCAAGCCATTTTCTCTCTGAAACAAAGGCAGATATGATAGATTTCGATAATAGTGGATATGGAATTTTAAAAAACCTGGTGAAAAAACGATTTTCTCAAGTAAGAAACACTTTTCAGGTTATGACTTTCTTTCCATCTTCAGGATGAAATAGAAGAACTATAAAGTTTTTCGTAAACTAATTGTTAAGTTGCAACTTAACAATTTCAAATCATTTTAATACATTTCATTTTGGTTTTAACCTTTTTTATTTTTTGAAACAAAAATGACTATCAGAGGAGGAAAATCAGTGGAAACGTAAAAAAAGATTTCTGTTTTCGTTCTGAAAATGTCAAAGAGAATGTTTAATCTATCTCAAAATGCTTTCCAATTTTTCTAAAAATGAAGACTTTTCAAAAGGCCCTACCCATTCCCATGCAACACGTCACTATTTTTCAACTAAAAAAGCTTCTTGTATAAAGAAGTTCCGAGTCAGCAGTGGAAAATAAAGCAGACTATAAACATAATAAATCAGTGACTATGAGATCTCAATTTACGTATTAGTATAAAATAAAGCAATGGATCAGCTAAGATCAGCTGATTGCCAGTAAAGGTTTATTTTACAAGTGAATTAATTTTGTTTTCATTGTTTATATTTTACAAATATTATACATGGTTCTGAAGAAAAGTACTCTTAAACCAGGTGATACAGCTGATAACCTGATCCTAAGCCTGTGCAATTGTGACTCTTCAACCACATGATCAAAGAGCTTATGTCAATAACACTAATGCATTTGTATACAGTCAGAGTGCCCATCAGATTAGTTCTGAGCATGCCAGAGGATTCAGTGCCTCTGAATTCTTCCCTACGGGGCTCAAGGCTTTGTAGCTTGGCATGTTGAGGACAGATTGAAAATTCTCAGTGGTAGCCAAGACAGGCTAGCTGAGAGATAAGGGTGATGAATAATTCCCAGTGGGATCATTTCAGAAAAAAACCCAATTTTTTAAGCTAATTGCTGAGCTGGAAAATGGCTAATTGCTGAGCTGGAAAATGGCTTGTGCAAGTAAGTGTACTGAGAGGCAAATGGATTGCAAACAGGGAGGAGTCACCTCACCTGCAACTGGACATCTATAAGTTAAGCATCTAGCATAATGCATCTTTCCAAACTGTGTCTGCTGCCCCTAGTACCTCCATAGTGTGTTCTTCCACCCTAAAACAGTCTAAGAATGGGAATAGATTCACATCTGGAGGTGCCCATGACACTCTTCTAGCCAAGGTCTCATGACCTCCGTGAGACAACAAAGGCATAGATGTTTTGACTCCTTTGGTAAAACATGTCTTAATGACTGTCTGCAGGGAGCTGAGATGACACATCAGACTGCTGCTTGTGTAATGTTCACAAAGAAATTCTCTGCTCTGGCTTGCTTGAGAACAAAGACATCAAAGATCCCTACAGCTAGGTCTCCTAGGCTAAGTTGCATTAAGAGGTGCAAAAAGCACACAGCCCAGAGGACACATCTTCACCACCAAAAATAAATAAGCAACAAAATAATAGGTGACATTGGTGCAGGGAACAACATGCCAGAGAAGGTATGGTTCCTGTTATAAGCAAGTTTTAGATGAGAAAAAAACTGTTCCTCTTGGTTCAGGCATTCATGAGGGCACTGAACCTACAAAGGATCTTTTCTCAAAACTTAAGGAAACCCCAGGGGCTGGCTATGTAATATATACCATGTGCGATGCTTTCCATATTGCCCTACCATTTCCATCTACTACCAGGAAGCAGACGTTTCTGTGAATAAGGAAAACAAACCCAATTTAAAATTCTTACACGGGCTTAGAGTCTCTTCTATGGACATTCTCACTGAGGCTTTTTCAGGTAACTTCTTGTTTTATTCAGATCCTTTAAAACATATCCTTTTGATTTGATGTATAAAATATCAACAAGATCAAAAATTTATTAAAAAATCATTATGCTAGAGATTTAAAAATGACGCATTTTTGTGATAGAATTTGAATTTAAAATATAGTACACACATATTTTACTGTAAAATTATTTTGAGCTAGTCTCAGTGGAAAATTAATATCTCTTTTCAACTACAATACACCAGAGGCTAAAATAATTTCATTTTAGTTTGTAGAGACAGTAAGAAAAGCAAGCAACTCAACACTAGTAGAAGCCCCAGGGATCATACATAGACACCTGGTCTTTAAAGGAAAAAAAAAAAAAAAGGTAACGGAACACTAGAACGTTACATTTTCAGACTTCAGATCATTTTCCTATAGTTCTCCACTGAATGTTAATCTCAGTACTGTAAAACAGCTTCTCGCCTTGAGTGGTGAGGAATAGACTGCATTCAGATGAATACGAAAATAACCCAGAATAAAGCACAGCTCTCACTGCCTCAGTTTCCCAAAATGAAGACCAAGCAAAATCCTAGCATAGAGAGCCTCCTATTTTAATGATAGGAAAACATACAAGATATTAAAACAGAACACTGTCAGTTACAAGATATTAATTCAGATAATTTGTACATAAAAGACATATCACCTTTGCAAAGTGATGTCATTCCAGTGTCTTCAATAATTCTGGCACACAAAATAAACCACATCCTCTTGTACAATATGAGGGAAGATTGCTTAACACTGCTGACATTTGAGAAGGTGAATATTTTGGCTGCATCTGTTCTCAACTTTTTCAAACACAACAACAATAGCCTCCTAGTTTCTGCCTCAGACCAGATTGGAGGTGTACCTGGAGAATAAAAGGTAAGATTTTCTTTAGGAAAAGACTGGAAAAAGATACCTGATGCCTTTTGCATGCTGTTGACAATTTGCCTCTTGACCTTACTGCCACCGTAAGCCTGCCTACAGCACAGATGTTTACAGGGCTGGTAGCTTCCAGCCTCATTCAAGTCAAGCCTGCAATCATTAAGACAGCCCCTGAGTTGGGGAGTCTTACCTCCAGCATGCTTGGACCAAATCTATGAATAATGGTGTGATACTATAGGCAGGAAATCTGGGACTGAAGATTGCATCAGATATTTCTCAAATACTGATGCCATATCTGATATAAACTTGTTGAATAATACCCTGTCTGTCTCAACATGCACAAGTCCTAGCCTTTCATCGAAACATTCCCCATCTGAAGACAGCTTTGGCCTATGAAAGTCACTGCAAAACGTCATTGTTTTTCAGTCTCCATCAGCTGGCTACACAAAATCAGATGTGTATCATTGCTATTTCCCAATCCATTACAATAAAGCTGTTACAGCAAAGACAGAAACAATGAACATTGCTTATAAATGTGTTGACAAAAGCACAAAACATGATGCAAAATGATTCAGGAAAAAAGTATCCATTTTTGATGTGAATGCTTATACACAGCCCTGTTGCCCTGCAATAGTGTGCTGGCCAGCCGAAGTCTGTCATTTATATGCGTAATCTGAGTTTCATTTGCTGTGTTGACAGTTATATGGTAAGAAATGGAGCATATAGAGTTGATAATGGGATAAAGAGTGCATTTCATGCCCACCTGCTCATCTGCCGTGTTCCTTAAAAACCAATAATGTAGACATCTCTTATGGGGATTGACCCCAAAGTCTCCTCTTGTCTTTCCCACTCTGCCCCCTGCCAAAAATCCTAGGGATGCTTGAATGAGACAGCTTTTGCTTCTTGAAGCCAGACACTGCTCTACCACTGTCATCTAAGCACAAAAGCTTTAGAGAAAACAGCAAATACACTGGAAATCTTCTATTAGCATGACAGCAGCACACGTTGTAGTCTGGATCTGTGTTTCTTTGTGCTGGGTGCTGTACACGCTGCAAGACTATAATGTAGATGGACACAAATGTGATGAAAGCTGCAGCCAACAAACAGGAAGGAACAACAACCACATCAAGGGGAACACAGGGTTACACATGCAAAAAATTTGCATGTTCTGAGCCTCATTATTGTGAGAAAATTTTAAATAAATGAACAGTTTATTAACTAATTCATACAGACTACATGCCAAGCCATCAGTAATTTATTGTCAACATCAGTTTATTGGTGCACAAGAAAACGGGCTTGAAAGAGCTTTCCAGGCAGCTGGGTTTTATAATAGTGTTTGAAACACATCGAAAGGGATGGAAAAGGCACCAGAGTGATGGGGGAAGAAGTAAATTAATATGCAACTGGGAGAGAGAAGAGCAAAGACAAGAAAGAAAAATGACAAAATGCATTGGAGAAGTTACTTTCTATTGAAAAATTGCAGCTTTCCATTAAAATTCAGAAATAATGAATTTTGAGATCATATCTAACTCCAGGCAATATTTAGGAGCAGGCTTTTTGTTACAATTAATATTACTCTGATTAATTTCCAGAGGTTACTAGAAACAGCTGATACTATAATTAGTGAAATTAACAGAGGTTCAAAACAACAAGGGTTTTGAGGACACAAATTACATTTAGTCCCTTGAAATTTAAATTGTGCTGCTAATTGAAATCACCCAAGTGGCAACAAAATTCCACGAGAATTCCCTTATCCAAAACCTGTCCACATCACTTTGGTCTCAGAGAAGGCACCAGCCACTAACATGTAACAACAAGCCTAAAGTTTTCCTTTCCTCTGCATATCTTGTGCCCATTGTGAACGCTTCTAGAAGAAAGAAAATGAGTGAAAGAATGAATGAATAGGAATGTGAGAAAATGAATCAATTAATGAGTCTATAGGTTAGTAGGCAGGCGATTACTTTCCAGAAAGAAGGAGATCCTGGGTTCTTGTATTCCCTCAGATAACTTTTGTGCAGCCTGTATGGATCCTTACTGAGTGATACACAAAAGTAGAAAGTAAGAGGACTTGGCTGGTTTTATATGAAAGTCTCTATTTTGTTCTGCCCCTAAGAGTGTTTCGTATTTTCTGTATCAAAGTCCCCCACTGATTTGTTACCACAAAAGCAGAAATCCTTTAAGCATAAAAATAAGTATTTCAATTTGTACAAAACTATTGGAATTAAAAGTATTGCAAACAGAAAGACCAGATATTTTCACAGAAGTTCTGAAACAAAATCTGAATTCTTGAAGAAGTAAGCTACTGAGGTTTTTTTATATCTGCTCTGGAATTTGCATCACTTAAAAATAAATAATTACACAATTAACAAATTAAGAAATAAAATTCCTATCAGCAGTTATTAAGCACTTCATATTTTTCAAAGAACTCTAGACACATTAAATACATTACCTAATTAATTCCTCCAGAAACCAGTCTAGCAAGCTTCACCGCATGAGAGAACAAGCAAGAGAGAACAAGGAATTTCTCCTCATGGGCATATGAGGGCCATTGAATAAGATCTTACTTTGTGGGACTCCTTCCTCCCACAAGACCTATAGATGAGGTACATCTTTGTATTGTAATCCTAAACATGCCAGAGATCACCATGCAGAACCCAGCAATGACAGACTCACTTGACTTCTTCAAACAGTTTTTTCAATATGCCAGAGACAACCTGTGTTTCAAAAACAGCTCACTGTCACGTCCACTTGATATACCCGTGCTGTACCAGAATGCTTCTAGCGCAAGGATGCATCAGAGCCAAATGCAACCCAGGTAGCAATGGGGCAGGCTTTTCTAGTAATGTACTAGAGTTTTCATCTTATTTTGTCATTATTCTGTAGCGGTCATTTTGATAATTTTGTTGTTTAATTTTTTATTCTGATGTCTTTCCAATTAATGTTTCTTCTAAGCTCTGGAACTTCCTTACAGGGCAAGCTCGGACAACAATTGGCGCTTCTGAATTGTTTCCTTCAAGCCATTTCCTGTTACCTCCAAACTCTTGCTGCCTTAAGGCCTTGCAAGACAAGCAGCTGCTAGCTTATTAAAATTGGAGATACTGCATCTATTCATTTCCAGGACTAGTAGATCTCAAGGACTTCTCAAAGAAATATAGCTTAATAGTATCATCTTTTTGCTTTCTCCAACTAGCTGTTCCTTTTAATCATAGCAACTTAGTCAATGAAATAAATTCTTTAATAAAGACTGGGATATAAACTACATTATCTACTACTACCTTTTCCCTGGAATCTCTCCACAGACACACTATCTTTTGTACCCATATTCCATAAAAATCTTGGTTATAGGCTTGCTGCAGACTCATGGGGGGAAAACAACCACATCAGAAACAACAGAGAAAGAGATTGCCACAGACATCATGCTGCTGTTCAAAGGGAGAGGTCATTGCCTCTTTTAGCCTTTGCCTCACTTCTGTTTCTACTGTGACTCCAGTGTTACAGAAGGCACAGCAAGACTCACACATCTGAGAGCTTATATAAAAAAGTGAACATAGGAAGATGTAGTACAGCTCAGCCTCATAGTATCACTGTACATGCAAGGATTCTGGTGTAAAGAAAGGTGTTCCTTAAAAAGAATGAAGAAACTTCTTCCCCTACATAAAATAAAAATGCAGCCTGTGGTGAATTCTTGACTCTGGGCTTTGCTTCCCAAGCAAGGTCTATTGCAAGTTACCTTCCATGCTGGCAAGAGGATGAAGAACACTATGCTGACACAAGAGTTTCAGTAAGCTGGATCAGAAAATCAAGTTTCCACACTCAACTGGTAAAATTCTATTTTGTTTAACACTTCAATCACGCATGAATTATGGAAAAAACTGAGCAAAATTTTCAGATACTTGAAACAGTTTTGGAATTTGGTGTATCTGTGACCCATGAATCTTTACAGAACTATTATCAGTAGAGCTGGAAGGGACATTAAGAGGTCAGCTAGCCAACAACTTTGTCCAAGGGAAAGATCGGTTATCTATGCATTTCTGGCAGGTGTTTGCTTGACCTGATTTGACCTCTATCAGACCTTCACTGATGTAGATTCCTTGCTTGTCCTGCAGACTATTCTCACCTCTTAGGTGAGAGGTCCCCTCATAGTAAACTTTGCTGGAATTTAATTTCATTACTTTTCCAATGTCTTTGGTCATGGAGGCAGGCTGTTTATTTCCACAATCTTTGCACCAGATTTTATCTACTTAAGTTACTGTTATCATGTCTCCATCCCCCTGTCATCTAGTTTCCTTTTTCATTTCTCTGCTAAGAACAATGGACACCATTTTTCCCTTCCAGTATTTCTCTGCTCTCCTGTGGACTTGACACTGTCATGGAGTGGAAGAAGTTTCAGTGTATATCCTGGTTGTTTCAAAAGTGCTTAATGAGACAATCCATATTTAAAGAATATGTTCTATAGTGGAATGTATAAACCGTTACCACCGTTTGCTGTTGGGACAACTGTAACATCCATTCCGGAAGCTGCTAATGCTCTGTGACCTTATCAGTAATTACAACATCCCTTTTAACTGTCTCCAANAATGAGACAATCCATATTTAAAGAATATGTTCTATAGTGGAATGTATAAACCGTTACCACCGTTTGCTGTTGGGACAACTGTAACATCCATTCCGGAAGCTGCTAATGCTCTGTGACCTTATCAGTAATTACAACATCCCTTTTAACTGTCTCCAAAAAGAGATGGAAATGTTGCCAGATCAGCCAATGCCTTGGGTACTTCCCTTGGGCCTTGCCAATATTTTCTGATGTATGACTCTACCTAACATGAATAATGATTTTGCCAGATCTGTCTTCCCTCATTCATGTATCTCTTTAGGAAAAATGCAAAAATGAAGCACAATCCAGAAACGTTCCATTGCCTCTGTAAGCTTGGTAATATGTGAAATGGCTATTTCAGAGGCCACAGAAGGCCTA
>VZSC01003616.1:0-14854 GCA_013398225.1 Steatornis caripensis
GGAACAGGTTGCCCAGAGAAGCTGTGGATGCCCCCACCCTGAAGAGTTCAAGGCCAGGTTGGATGGGGCTTTGAGCAACCTGGTCTGGTGGAAGGTGTCCCTGCCCATGGCAGGGAGGGGNGGACAAGAGGTAATGGTTTTAAACAGAAAAGGGGTAGATTTAGATTAGATATTAGAAAGAAATTCTTCATGACAAGGGTGGTGAGATGCTGGAACAGGTTGCCCAGAGAAGCTGTGGATGCCCCCACCCTGAAGAGTTCAAGGCCAGGTTGGATGGGGCTTTGAGCAACCTGGTCTGGTGGAAGGTGTCCCTGCCCATGGCAGGGAGGGGTGGAACTAGATGACTTTTAAAGTCCCTTCCAATCCAAACCATCTATGATTCTAGAATCATATATTTCATAGATTCTATTAAATATATCTTAGAGCAAGAAATAGCATGTTCTGACAGTTCACAGTTTTAAAAATCTGTTGTCTATAAAGATGCTTACATCCTGTGAGTAACAATGATGTTTTCTTCCTCCCATGTCCTGGTTGCCTTGTGCATTTAGACCATGGTATCCTCCAAGTAGGGTCAATCTTGTTTTGTATTTTTTGGTGCAGAGTGACCTTCAAGTTTAGCTGTGATTACACCCCAACATAAACCAAACTGCAGACAAGGGTATCAGTGTAAACAGGACAGACAATCCTTCTGTGTAGGAACTGTGATCTCCCCTTCCCTGTCTCAAAAGCACAGTGCATAGCCCGGAACATGTAGGCGCCAAAGCTGAAAAAGAAACAAATGCTCCGTTCCGAACTTGTTCCATTAAAATTTTTTATTTGTGGTTGCCATGGTGTCATGGTTTAACCCCAGCCAGCAACTAAACACCACACAGCCACGTGCTCACTCCCCCCGATGGGATGGGGGAGAGAATCAGAAGAGTAATAGTGAGAAAACTAGTGGGTTAAGATAAAGACAGTTTAATAGGTAAAGAAAAAGCCATGCATGCAATCAAGGCTGAACATGATGTCATGGTATGGAAATTCCCTTTGGTCAGTTGGGGTCAGCTGTCCCAGCCACGTCCCCTCCCAACCCCTTGTGCACCCCCAGGCTCCTCGCTGGTGGGGTGGTGTGAGGAGCAGAAAAGACCTTGGCTCTGTGTAGGCGCTGCTCAGCAATAACGAAAACATCTCTGCCTGATCAACACTGTTTTCAGCACAAATCCAAAACATAGCCCCATACTAGCTACTAGGAAGAAAAATGACTCTATCCCAGCCAAAATCAGCACACATGGTAATTGTACGCTTTAAAAAGTAAGTTATAGTCTGGAAGTTGTACTGCGGATGAAAAAAGTGACATCTCAAAGTCACGGAAACTGGTGCCCAAAGACGTAGGCGCAAAGATTTAATTCCTTTTTATTCCTTTGTTCTGTGGTATGTTCTTAGGCTAACTTTATAAGCTCTCCATTAAGAATATCAAACCCGGTTAGCTCTCTTTTCTTTGCCTATCGTTGTAGGGTTGCTGCTGGAGCTCAGAAATTAGGGGAAGGACTTGAGATCCCCATTGTCCTCGTTCCTACTCTGAATGGCGAGACGATGGCAGGAGAACCAGCTCTGCTCCTCTGGCTGCCCTCACAGGACCTCCCGTGATTTCTAAGAAACTTTGCTCTGCTGCATGACACTTAGGTTATTCTGAGAAACGATATAAAAAGATAATTTTTTATATCCGCATCAGATAGTGTTGTTTGTATATCCGTGATCTGACGTGTTTTCCCCTCTTTCTCTGCGTGGGTCTTTCACACAACAAAAAAGGGACCTGAAAAAAGACTTTAAAGAAAGGAAAATACAGAGCGTCATAATTTAACAGAGGTGTTCAAAAGGAGGTGAGAAGCCAACAAGCTTAAAATCTGTTTGTTCTAATCTCCCTACGGCTTTAATTACACAGGTCTTAAAATAACTATAGGCCTGATGACTTTTTTTGTTCTAAGAGCCCCGATTTGGTGACTCCCTGTAAACAGGGCAGAAATTATTGTGCCTGGTTCAAGAGGAGCCATCTTTCCCTTTGTGTAATGGTGAACCTTAGGTGTCCTAACCTCAATATTTGCAATTTCACCGTATGTTTTCCTATCGCACTTATTTGTCCTCTCTTTCAAGTCTCAAATTTTAAAGATCACAGCTATGTTTTCATAAGAAAATCTTGAAACCTGCAGACTCCACATCATGCCTGACCTCATGGCAAAATACAGCCCTGATGACAGTAAGCGACCTCTCTTCTGAGCCTTGAGAAGAGAACCAGCAAAAAGTGATGGACGTATTTCAGGGGCCAAATCTGTTCGCATACCATCCTTTTTATTTCAGTCACCCCTCACTGAAGGAGACCCTGGATTTTGCTTTTTTATAGCTGCTCTCCAACTGTGTTTCTTGTACCATAGTTCTGCTTTACTTACACTGTAAGCTCTTGGGAGCAAGGATCACGCTATATCATATGCTTGCACTGCATACGGCTTGAGGGCTAACACACTATTGCTACGGAAAAAAAAAAAGTGTTAGGAAGTTAGAGGAAAAGCTTGCAGAAGAGCCTCTTTTTATACTAAGGACATAGGGAAGAAAAGCTTACAGTATCTATATTTGACCTTTAAGAATAAAAAGAAAAAAAATTCTGAGTTTGTTTGCGTGAAGAGTCAACACTGATCTAGAGCAAACCGTCTGTTAGAAACTGAGGATTTGACCTCAGTCTGACACACAGTGGAGAAATTTGCAACACAAACAGTCATTTGACTCTTATAACACACCACGCTGTGTTCACACAGTCAGCCTAGATAAGAGGAAAATCTCCTCAGTCTTATTTCTTCCCTTTAATTCATTCCTTTCATCTTATTTTTTGCAAATCTCTCTAGCGTTCTTGCTAAAAGCGCTTCTACCTTTAATGGAATGGGAATTTCAGCTGCAAGAAACTGGGGCTGGCCTGAAGATGCTGTTTCTGTATTACACTCATTTAGTCTTTCTAGGACTCAATGGAATGTTCTTATTGCAGTGTACTCTTTAATCTGCATTAATTTCTTCATTTACACGGTAATGTCTGATGCACTGTAGTAATCACTGACAAACAGACTTGCTTGGAGTAGGCAAATTGGATCTGTAGCAGAAGGAGAAAAGAAATCTCAAATCCAAGGAAAATAAAAGCCTAATTCCTGTCTATCCATTGTCAGGATGAACCCGAGCTCAAATCAAAAGCATTTCTCTGAACCACCCACTTTTTCAAGAACACAGAGCTTGAGACAGAAAAGAGGGAACCAGCTGAGAAATGCTTCCAGAATGAAAAATTCTAGAATTACAAAGATTTTTGAAATGCAAAATAAAACTCGTCTGCCCAACTGGTCCCATGACACCTGCCCAAGTCCAGAACAGGTACAGAACTGTACTTCTTAAACAGCTGATCTCTAACCATCTCAGACCCTTTCCTTCAGACAATTGCCCATGTTAAAGAGGAGGAAAATTGAGAGCGGGCTGAAATGAACTGTATGAAAACGTAAAATAAAGAATATCTCCGTTGTACTTGTCACTGCAAACGTTGGTCTTCATTTGGCTATTGCAATCGGTTTTGAAAATGTTCCTGTATAATTGATGTATTATTTTGCAGATAAATAAAGCATAGAATTTCCTTAAACCGTCAGGAATCAGGCCTCCCAAATTCCATCAAACTGGCCTATAACCATGAAGCATCCTTAAAATAACATACTTTGGATCCTTTTTATTTGTCTTTTAGATCTGATCTGATCTTCTAGGTGAAATCGTTTCATGTTTTAAATTTTAAAAAAGCTGGAAATGTTATAGAATCTTTATTCCAAGAATGTAAGTTTTAAGAAATGCATCAAAAATCATGAAACTTTAAATTAAAACATGAGACTTGGCAGCAGTGGTGAGCAGTAATTCACTCTTCCAAGCACTTCCTCACCCTTTCAAATAGAAATTGCTAATCGTGAGAAAAAAATTCATAAACGCAAATTTGTAAAGCACAGATCAAGCCAGCAACATATAATTAGTTCTTCTCTTTTTTTTTTTTCACGTTTAAACCAAACGTAACATTAATTTCACTCATCTATCTCCAGTTTCCCAGCACTGGTCTGAAAATACATGTAGGGAACAATCCCAGCTTAGCACCACGATGCCCTTGTCCTGTCCAAATCCATGTAGGTTCTGCAGCAACAGATCAACTAGCTGTTTGCATACAAATTGATCCGAGTCTATCGACTTCCTTTTCTGTAGTTCTCTCCCATGTATTATGCAAAATTCAGCAGGCAGATATTACAATCAGCACATTAGTCACTGAGCAGACACCTCCCGTTTCCTTGTAGCCTCCCAAAGTCACATTCTACTGCCATTCTGAACCTCCAGTGCTCCCTGGAGCCGGCATCTCAGTGTGGGTACAATGAACCAGGACAAAATGAACATGCTACAATACCACAACGGACAACTTCTGCTGATCCTCAGGTGCACGGGTGTTTGTTTCGACCCTTTGCCATTTGCATCAGAAGAGAAATTGCAGGAACCCTGCAAAGGTTGGAAGGATTGTTAACAGACATCCTCTCGTGGCCAGTGCAATTCAGGCTTTCTAATGGAATTCAGCCTTGCGCTAGAAAGCCTGGACTTCACCAAGCAGTATCTCTTTCTTGCCCATATACTCCTAGACTTGCTGGTAACGTGAAAACTCCAAGTTTACTCAAAGTTTTCACTGAAGAGTTTCGTTCTGGCAGAGATTAGGAGCAGTGGTGGCTGAAGTGCTTTTGCTACTGCACGATGCCACCACAGCACTCACCGGTGACTTCCCAACCACATGCTGCTTCAATAATTTCCTAAAGCAGCCAGGAGAGCGACAGGCTAGGGGAAGGATGCTACAATACCATGAAGTCGGGGGCTGAGCACTCTGGAAATCTGGTGAAGTCTCTTCCTTCCTTCTGGCATTGGCCACTGATTCGTCTCGCTGGCACGGCAGAAAACTTCACCCCATCAGCTGGTTCTGGTACCTGCCCAGGGCAAGTCAAATCATCAGACCTACAGCCAGAGTTTTTGACTGTCAGAAGTAAAACACCATCCAGTGGTTGCCCCTACTTCTTGCATGAATTCAACTGCTCTTCCTTTACAGACGTACTCTCCAGATGTTACTGGAACACCCCTTCCCATGCCTCGGAGATACTTTTCCTTGTCTCCAGCTATAAGCCTTCTTGCCAATGAGAGAAGCGGAGTCGAACACTCCTCTCCTCTCTGCTTAGAGAAACATCCTGGGAACTGGTGCCATATGCCAGAATTTGAAGGATTTGCCTGGAGCCGCCTGGGAGTGTGACTAAGCCCCTCAGGGTGTCTAGAAACACCTCGATTTTCTTTTAAATGTTGCAAAAGCTTCTGTACTTGGAGATCTGCGCTCAGGGTGCAGAGGTAGCCTGAGTCTGGGGCGGCTGCCACTGCTCCCGCAGCGATGCTGCACCTCCGGCGCAGGGGCTGACAGGGACAGGCAGCAGAGCCAGCAGCCCCCCGGGGCAGCCCGGCTGATTGAGCTGACACACGGGCAGCCACCGTAGTATCTCTCTTTTCTCATTAACAGGAGAATATTGTGCTCTGTTTAAGAATTTCAGTTGATCCATTATCTCAGCACTCCACTGTGCAAAAGCAGGGATCTCAGGAAACATTAAAACGGCAACAAACGTACCCTTCATGCTGATTAACACAATGAAGAGTTTTTTCCAGTGTTTATTCTCCAGTCTAGAGCCCAGTCCAAAACACATCAAAACTGTCCATGCAGTTTTAATGGGTACGGATTAGAGACCTCATCTTTTGAGACAAACTGAAATACTTATCTTAAGGTTAGCCACATTGATCTGAAGCTTTGAGCTTGAGAAATCTGTCTGGAAATCTCTTGCATTCAGACTTCATTTTTTATCTAGATTTCTGATACATCCTGGTCTGTTCTGAGCAAAATACCAGCAAATTCACTTCTCTTCCCTCTCAGTATGCTTTCGCCATTGCCAGTCAAAACTGTAGTGTGGAAATGAGAAAATTGCAGTGTGGGGACCGTGAAAGGTGACATTCTTCTGGGTATGTTCCGGTCAAAGGTTCAGATTTATTCCTTAATTTTTTAATTTTTTTTGCTACCACTTACACATCTGCAGGAACCAGTCCTCAAGAAAACTTGTCCTCAAGAACGTTCATTTTCCACATTAAAATGATGCTCCGACATCTTCTGTCTAAGCAAGTTAACTCCCAATGACCTGGGGATGTGTGAGCCTTTTTTCAACTTGTTTTTCACTGAACTGTAATTAATACAAGACATTTTAGATTTACATATTTTCTTTCGACGTCTGCTATATTTTGATAGCATAGATGGCAAAAAGTTTCGCTGTAGATAAATGTAACTGTGGGTTTGAGACCTTACTAATGATCATGAGTCAATAGGTCTCATGATACCTACAGTAGCTTGCTAGATAAAGGAATATATTGATGCTTATCTCTGCAGAAAGATAGAACAGTTAGAAAAGCTTAGTAATGCTGACTGCCCCTCAGCTGTGCATTGCTTAAGCTTATGGCAGGTCCGTTTAAAGCTAAATGCAAGTCCAGCCGCCAATATCTGCAATTTGTTCCATATTCTCTGCCAAAAAAAATCCTTTCCGAAATGTCCCATGCTACTGTTTCACCAGACTAAATATTGTCTGCTAACTTAATCCTAGAGAGAACCAGAAAAGGAGTGCAAAATTATGCTTTCAAAGAATGTTCCCTTTTGATTTTCACTTTTTAAGAGGCAAAACGTTAAGTCTGGAAATATGCAAAAAATGGACTACTAAAGAACTACAAGTGTGCTTTATTTTATGGATCATCGTGAGGAGGATTACCTTTCAGCTGAGAGAGTTTGAAGGAAGCTGGGAGGCGGAGGTATGGGCCATTAAGTAAACTTAAGCACTTTATACTACCTTAGCTTTAGTTAGGCATGGATGGGATTAGCTGCAAGCTGTTAAAGGAGACTATAGAGAAGGAGGCAATGGGGGATGGTGTGGGGTAAAGGAGGAAGTGCTGCAGACCCAGCCATGCTGCAGGAGATTTGAGCAATATGTTGCTGTGGCAAAAACCTTGTGCGTTAATAGTCCTGCAATATTGTGTGGAAGCCCTAGAGGTGGGGTTGGGGTTCTTGGTACTCCTTGGCCTTTATGAACTGGAGCTCAGATGTTCCTCCACGAGGCAAGGAGGCACCCAGGCTCACCTAGTGCATGAGCCAACTGTGCCTCGAGGAGCAACCGTGGCTTCCTTGGGCTTGCCTCAACACCATGAGGGCTAGGGCTGGGAAGAGAGCCTGGGAAGACAGCAGGAGGCTGGAGAGCTGTGGCCTGTAGCTGTGCCACCTTAAAATAACTCACAGGCAACATATCCCTCAAAAAAAATACATATGCAGCAGTTACCCAAATCCCTTCTCTGTAATTGGTTCCCAAGGCTGCCGGCCTCCTACAGTATGGGAGTTTGCATACAGCCCATTTCTTTCCACTATAACCATCTCTCTAGTTACTATGCAAATCAGACACCCTGAAGCAGAGTACACAACTGCTGTTGTGGAGTTAGAACTGTTGTTATGACTCAGGAAAAGAGCCATCTCTTCAGCCAACGAGGTAACCCCATTGCAGTATGAAGGCAAGGTTTGATGGAAGCATCCACAGCCGATTCAGAAGGCGGCCAGCTTGACGCCCAGCAGATCTGCAGAGCCAGAGAAGGGATGGTCTTGCTTCTGCTGGACCAAACTGTGAATCTCTCAGGAAATCTGGCAGGAGTGCACTGCCAATCAAGCCATATAAACGTATTAAGGAGAGGGAAAAAGCAAGAAACGTTATTTCTGAGCTGACCAGAAAACTAGCTGGCTTTAAATTGAGATATTTAATGAAATTTTACAAGTATTTGCTGGAAACTCCTTACGGTTGGTTCATTCTTGAAAACAGTGTCATGCTGTTTATTTAAACTGCTCTATCTCAGCAGTATTCAAAAAGCTCAGACTGGAGAGCTGACAGGGATGTGCCATGGTTTTCTTTTTCCTAAGTTGCCTCTTCTTAAAGTAATACAGTTGAAACATGTCAAATGAGAGAAATGTGACTGGCAGCTGAGCTGTTGCACATATTCCAGGAGCTCTGTTAGTGGCTGTCAAAGACAAATCACCTGTGAGCCAGAGAAAGTGGGCAGAGGGGAACTACCAGCAGTTTCAGAAAGGAGGTCCTTGGGCTTATGAGGGCCCAAAGACAACCTTCTCTCTTGTGATTTCTTTGGGTTCTGCTTCATACAGGCTGGTCTTGGTTTGGGAGATTAAAGGGAGATAAGATTGGATTGGACCATTTTGTCTTTTGTCTAGAAATCCAGAGGAATTTTCTTCTTGGAGACCACACCTCGGTGCATTTTCTGAGGAGCTTCAAAACCCTCCCCTCCTGACCACCTCTTTGGATGTGGAACGTTGGGTTTCTGATGCTGCTCCTGATAAATTTTTCAGTGGAAATGCAGACCCCATAACAAGCTGAGCATGCCCACACCAATCAATTCCTTGTAGGAGCTAGCTTTTCCTGCTCACCTTGGAAATATTTTACCGATATCCAGGGGTTCACAGACTGGAGCAAAACCCCACTGCCACAGAATAAGCTCCTCGGCACAGAAACAGTCGGTTTGGGTTTGCCAGACAGGAGAGACTGTGATTTTGGCCGTGCTCATCCATACGCGGGCACCCGTACCCATCCCTGCACCACCATTTGCCACCCGCTCCGTAAAACTCTTTCTCCTCCTGAAAATATAAAACCGGCGGTATTTAATGTAAATGGGTGGTGTGGGTTTTGAGGAGTGCTTTTTTTTCCCAAACACTAGATGGAGCTGGGTAATTGAGGTTCATTTCCAGCCTGGCTGAGGGCTGTGGGTCTCCCAGGAGCTGAGGAAGGCGGTGGGGCTGGCGGTCTTTCACCCTGCCACCTCCTGGAAGCTGGTTCCAGGGCTCCCTAATAGGGTTTGCTTTTTATGTTAGCAACAATAGCCTTATACAGCAAGGCTAGCCTCATCCTGACATTACATGAAATAGGTCAGTATTTGGATAGACAGATTTATTGTGCAGTTTGCATTTAGGCTTAACGGTTAAAATAAATAGTTCTTTTCTTCCCTCGGGAGCTGATGAGCCAGACTCACTTCCAAACAACTGAAGACTTCTGTACTTTTTGACAAACACAGTTCTCCAATTAAGAACAGTAAATAGGATTATACAGTCTGAAAAGGCCATTTATCGCTAGAAAGTTTGTATGTGGGAAGTGGGAGTCTCTCTTTAGCGTTCATTGTAGTTCTTTTAAAATACAAACTAATGATTTTGTCACAGCCAGAGTTCAGGGTTTTCAAAGGCAAAAGCTGCTTAAAGGCAGCCAGCCTTCTGAGGGAAGAGATCTGCATCCGTATGATTAATTCTGTATAATATATGCAGAATTAATATATATATTTTTAATCGAAGTCTTCAAAATGCGATCTTTGCTTTAAGCCACACGAAAAAATAATTCGTATTTATTTTTATTTCATGACAGTTTTTTTTATTACGTGTGGCAGATTATATATATACTTATTTGTCTTTAAATCAAAGTGGAACAAATGACACAGGTCAGAAAAAGCCAAATAGTTTAGCACATCAGAAACTCGGTGTGACAGCTGTCTGCCAGCTGCTTTAAAGATACTGTAAACCCAGTGCAGAGGAGACAGAAAATAACCTATTCATAAGAGAAGTTTGATCCGAAGCTCCAGCAGTGAGTACCTGGGTGATACCGTAGAACACGAGGGCTTCCATCCTATATCACACGGCTGCAGATGTTCATATTATGTATACAATCATCTAATCTCTCTTGACTCTAGAACATCTGTGACATAGATTAATTATGCATTGTGTAAAGACAAAATGTGGTGATTTAATTAGTTTTCTGATTACTGATTTTCAGTTCCATTGGCTCTCTCTCTTGTCATATGAAACAGAATTCACCAGTTTATTTCCCATATTTGTTTCCTTCCTCTACAATGCAGCTTTCTTATCAGGGCAGTTTTCCCTGTAGTCTTCTCATTTTTGTCACTTCCCTGTGCCCCTTCCATTTCTGCCATGTTTCTTTGAGATTAAGTGGCTACAAATGTAAATATTAATCTAGGTGGAGAACACCATCTGTTTCCAGTTTGGAATCCTTGGCTTTTTTGCATTCCAGATGCAGAATGATGATGTGAATTGCAATATGCAGAGAATACAGTGATGATGATATAGTAAGACAGACAAATGATGCCCTGGACTTGCTACAGTATCATTTACACTGATATAGATTCCATTTATGCCCTTTCTATTGGCATCAGATATATCTTTCTTTGTTTTCTTAGGAATTCCTTAAAAGCTCAAGTAGTACTTGTAATTTTGTCATTTAGCTACCATTTTGCAAGGTTTCTTTTATCCCCCAACTCTGTTTTTCTCCAGGGACAGGTACACCTCTTAGAGCCTGCTATTAGCTGGTTTTGCAGCCTCTCACGCTTCTAATTTACAGCCAAATTTGGACTGCTTCCTTCTGTTTGTGAGGTGCCTCAGGTCTGCTGGGCATTGAGACGGCATGGTAATTCCTATATTTTCCTTACAGCTTGATGCTGAGCTGGCTTGTCTGCTCTCCTGTTCCCAGTTTCTCCTCTCAAATTGTTTTGGGCACCATCACTTTAGCCAAATGATGAGAAATAAAGAGTGAAAAACAGGGTTTTAAATAAATTTGAAATCCAGTCACTGTTCAGTTTTGCGTTTATGTACTGCTCTTTGCCTTCTCTGTACTTCTGCACAAGGGAGGAATCTGATGAAAGATGCTCAGGTCTAAGCACATTCATGGTTCATCTCACATGTGGGAATACACAGAACTTCATCGCTGAGCAAAGAATCTGCATGTGTTTTAAAGGAGATTGCATTTTGCATTTTTACTGTAATTCCCCAACTCGCTTGTACATGAAACGTGCCCTCTTTCTTAGATAAAGGAGAAGCAAGCCAGGCAGGGTAAGAAAGTGCAGCTCAGTGTGGAGCAAGGCACCTTGCAGCTGCAGTTGTTGGAAATAGTCTTTTATGGTCCTGGCTCCATGCCCCTGTTTTCTTGGTGCCCAAGGCAGTTTCACACATTTCCTAGCGATCCATCTGTGAAAGATAGAAAAGCAGCAACAATGCTCAATGCACAAGCACCACTGAAGGCAGAGGAAGAGCCTTTACTCTCAATGGCTGAGCCCAGTAAGACACAGAGAAATTCATTCAGTTCCTTTAACACATGTTGCAGAGCAAAACGATGTTTAGGAAGAAAATCTTTACAACACACTATCAAACATGCATATGCAAGTGACTGTTATTGCTAATGCACCTCTGCACCAACATAGATATGTAGAAAACTAAGGTTTGAAAGGGAAGTTGAAGAAAAGGTGGTGGCTGACTACAGGACAGGTTTTTGTTTATAGGTACCAGCTGGGATTAGGAAATTACAAAATTGAGTTTTGACACCATGAAAAGTCATTGCTACTCTACTGGAAGGTGAATTTTCAATACATATGTCCTCAGTGACTTTCAATTAGAGCATTTCAATTTTACCTAAAGCCTGTGTGGTAAAATATTTATTATCACCCTCAGGGACATAGGATCTTGCTATTTTAAATAAATAAAAAATGTGGCCTGTTTTCTTAGCACCCACTACTTACTTCTGTAGATGAGATATATCCTTTTCATCTATAATTAATTCCTTCAGTACCCTTCAGTTTTGAGAAGCATCATCTGTAGAAGAACTGAGTGTTTAGTTCAGCAGAGGGATTTTCATGGAAGCAGGGATTAGACTAACCAGTACAAGAATGATTTAAAACCACATGCATAGGCTATTGTGTGTTTGGAGGCCAGCCTTTTGCCTTTTTTCCTATAAGAGTTTGGTCTTTTCAAACTCTACCTCAAAAGCCACTCAAGGTGCACCTATCTTTTCAGTGGTATTGACTATTCATCAAGTATTTAGTGTATTATAGTAGATGCCTCCTGACTCTGTGTAACGGGGTCAGTGGTTACATTGGGAATTTTTGCCATGTGCAACTCCACACAACATCTGAAATCCATTGGCTTCTGCTCCCAAAGGGAGAAATTTGCTGGGATGGGAATTCTGCATGAATCACCAGAGCTATTACTGTAAACAGCTTTATGGTAGGTCATGCCCTAGAGTATAACCCTTCAAAGAGATGCCTTCTGGTGCAGCTCAGAAAGGAGATGATACGCAACTACTAAATCGTTTCTTGTGGTGCTTCCCCAGCCCTGCTAACCAGTACAACACAGAAGCCCTGGCTCTCTTGCCCTCAATGTCCCCAGGGCTCTGCAAAAACCTGGTGTTTTTCCTGCCCAGGGACACAAGAGGGAAGTTTGCAACCGAGCAAAGGGACATCCTGCTGCAGAGCTGCAGGCACCACCAACCATCCTTGGCTCTCACTTCTAACTGCATGAAGTTTGCAGGACTCCTAGTGCAAAGGGCTCACACAGTTGGACAAGAGGCAAAGAAGTAGCCCAGACAACCCAAAAGCAGGAACATTTGCCAGAACTCATGTGACTGGTTTGTGGAGCTGAAAAAAAAAAACAACCCAAAACTTTTTGGTTGAAATAAGCCTGCTGCAATGCACTTCTAACTTCTGAGTTGACTGGAAGTGAATACAAAGCACCTCTCCCGAAAGGGGCACAGGTACTGCCGCAAGCTCAAAGTCAGGGTGGTGTCTGAGGGGTGCTACTTGAGATGAGCTAGATGTACTTCCAGGTAGGATTCCAGAAGTATATGAATTTTGTGCCAAAAAGACACAGTTAGATATATGAAGCAGATTTCTGAATAGGCTTTTCAAGACTTTAGTACTTCCATAAGCCCAAGGAGGCCTATTTTGCAGACAGAGCACCAGATTCTCATTTGGGCTGCAGATGGCCAAGATGGGCCTTGGTTATTTTAGTACAATTAATTAAGAGTCTTACTGGAAACATGGCTAAGCTGTACAACTCATATATATCATTGGGAAAAGCCTACCCTTGTTGATACAAGGATCATGCTCCATAAAACCCAAGTTTCCATAACCCAGAAACGTTTAAGGCTGGAAGCAAATGGAGATGGAGGTGTACCCAAGAGTGTACTCTCACCCTTATTGCTTTTTCAAATCTGAGTAATGTTGATGCAGAGGTACATCAGAAGACTGATGTTGTTGGGGCAAACATTTAAAATTCACAAAGAATCCGATTCATCTCTTTTAATTAAACCAAAAATCCATCTGTAAGGGGCATCTTCTGATACAGCTGGAAGATTCGTGCCAAAAAAGTGGGGCCAATCAGACAGGGTCTTCTGGCTGCTTGTTGGACAAAGGCTCTTACACAGTGTCTTAAACGTGACCGAGACTTTGGAGCCATCAGTGAGAAGTGGTATTAGTATTAGTGCGCAGGGTGCATTTTAATGTTGCTTCACATCAAAGGGCCTTGGTTAGATATTTGCTACTTGACCATGAAGATCCAGGAATGAGCAGAACATTCAAGATTATTAACTCCAGTGAACCTTGAAATGAGAAGATATTGCCTAGTTTGCAATTTCTTTCTGAGACGGTGTCATGGCTTTGCCTTATAACTTTTTCCATCTCCTTTTGAATTTCTTTTTATTCCTTTTTTGCCCCTTCGGGTGTTCCTCATTGAAGCAGTTCCAGTGTGCCAGTAATTAAAACCGTTCTTAACAAAGGTATTTCCTTATCATTGTGGTATTATTGATTGTAAATCAGTCTGCATTCATATTTTTATACTTGCTATGACAGGATGCTTTCGAGTAGAAGTGATGACGTCGTTAACATTACCACTTGGAGTTCCTGAAATATCCGTTTGTCTCCCAGTTCAAAAACTGCTTGTCCTCTGGAGAAAGAGAAAGGAGGAACGTCTGTTTTCTCATTTGTATTTTTAATGGGCTAGAAAACCCAATGGATTTATTATAAACACAATGCTTTCAAGATTTCACAGAATTATGGCTAATATTACAAAGGACAAAGTTGATTTAAATTAGAGCTGTATGGCTGGGTTTTGTATGCGTTTCAGACCAGGAGTGCGTGCAGGTACAGAGCCCCCATCAGAACTGCTAATATAAAAACACTTTACATTCAAAGTTAATTTGACTGTGAAGAGGAATGTCAGGCTATAGCCTATCACATGGATTCCCTGAGCCTGTGTGTGTTCTTAGTACGTGTGTTGCTGGAGATCATTACAGACAGATCTGCCAATGAAGTCAGAGCAGGATGCCAAACTAACAGCTAACACCGTCATTAACGTGAGCATTTGCTGTGATTTCTTCGTTGACAAACATGTTTGTTAGAACACATACCAGGCAGAGATCCTCAGAGGGAAGCAAGAGCAAGGAAATTAAGACAGTTTGTTTGACATGCAAATTATCATCATCTCAGCTCTAACCAGCTTCTGAAAAAGATACATTCTGTAAAAATGACACACGCAAGAGAATACACAGTGGCCTCATTTTATTTTCAGGCAACTGCTGTTCCATTTTTTCATAGTATTTAAGGTAAAACTCCTCCTTTCTTAATTACATTATTCTGGATTCTCTTTGAACAGAAAAGCTTTTCTCTCCACGGCTGATGTTTCCTTCTTATTCACCTTTCTTCTCTTGGACTGCAATTGAATCTGTAAGGCGTACTTATGGTATCGTAATCCGATGTCATGGAAACTTTGGAGTTAGCCAAAAGGAAAGCAATTCAGAGGCTGGCAGTCATTAAATAGTGAGAAGGATATTTTCTGAAAATAGAAGTTTCAAAATTTGGGACTTAGGTGAAGATACAGAACTAAGTCTCTTTTAGG
>VZSC01003619.1:0-12997 GCA_013398225.1 Steatornis caripensis
CCGTCGAGGGGAGCCGCTGGGCCGGGGCGCCGCAGGCTTCTCGGACCTGGCGCTGCCTCACGTTCCGGCGTGCGCCTTCCCCGCGGCCTGGCTGCGCTGCAGGCCTCGCCTTACGCGCTCTTCTCCTCCGTGTTGGGCCCCGTCCTTCGGTGTCACAGCTGTGAACCTGCTGCTTGCCATCTGTGCCTGTGTGCCGTCGGGCTGTTCTGTTAAAAAAAACATTAAAAAGCAGCATGGTTTGATTCACCAATTGTTACTTGATTCACTGTGGGGTTTTTTTTTTTTTCACTAAACAGAAAAGAATTTGCTCTTTCAAAATACGAAAGTTTGCGGTGACTGTAGTTTGCTCTAGTTCTTAAATAACTGGAAAAGAGTAAATACTGTCTTGATACTGCTCTAAAAGTACTCCAGCAACACGATACAAATGAGCAAAATCCAAATGACGTACTGATCTCAGTGCTGGCTTGGCGCTGAGGAAGCTTCCGGGCGATGGGATGCTGACTTTTTGAGACAGGGAGGGATGCTCAGGAATCATCGTGTAGATCCAGTGTCTCGGTGGTGTCCCTGTACCTTGAGGATCTGATGTAGCTCACCTTAGTCATGTTCCTCGTGCTCTTTCCGTGGCTTAGCGAACCCCTGTGCACTTATAAATACCTATCCGGACCTAAAAATGCCGATCTGATGGAAACAGGGGTTGTTTCAGTATTGCTAGAGAAGTTCGGGTGTTGTGAGTTAGCTTTCGAGGAGTGGGGAAGAAGGAGTCTTGCTCTTACCCAAGTGCATGTTACGCGGGAGATGTAATGGGAAGCATTTGATCACTCCTTCTTATTTCCTGTTTAGGAGGACATGGCTGCTCACGTGGGAGCATCCCGAACACCTCAGGAGGTGATGGAACACTATGTGAGCATGTATATCCACGGCAACCTGGGAAAAGCCTGCATCCCTGACACTATTCCGAACAGAGTAACGGATCACACGTGTCCCAGCGGTGGCCCGCTTTCTCCCAGCTTGACCACGCCGCTCCCGCCGTTGGATATATCAGTGGCTGAACAGCAGCAGCTGGGATACATGCCGCTTCGGGATGACTACGAGATCGAATACGATCAAGACGCGGAGACTCTGATCAGTGGCCTTTCGGTGAACTATGACGATGACGATGTGGAAATAGAGTTAAAAAGAGCTCATGTAGACATGTACGTAAGGAAACTCAAGGAGAGGCAGCGGCGGAAGAACATTGCACGAGACTATAACTTGGTACCAGCCTTTCTGGGGAAGGATAAAAAGGACAAGGAGAAAGCTCCCAAACGAAAGATCACAAAAGAAGAGAAGGAGCTGAGGCTGAAACTGAGGCCTCTGTACCAGTTCATGTCTTGTAAAGAGTTTGAAGACTTCTTTGAGAACATGCACAAGGAGAGGATACTTCGAGCAAAGATTCGGGAGCTGCAGCGGTATCGTCGAAATGGAATCACCAAAATGGAAGAGTCGGCAGAATACGAGGCAGCTAGGCATAAACGGGAAAAGAGGAAGGAGAACAAAAACATAGCTAGTTCCAAGAGAGGGAAGGAAGATGGTAAAGAAGGTGAATTTGCTGCCATTGAAAACCTGCCTGGCTTTGAGCTGTTATCAGACAGGGAAAAGGTCCTCTGTAGCTCGCTAAATTTGAGTCCTGCACGTTACGTGACTGTAAAAACTATAATCATTAAAGACCACCTCCAGAAGAG
The DNA here is from genome assembly GCA_013398225.1 of Steatornis caripensis. NCBI lineage: Eukaryota > Metazoa > Chordata > Aves > Caprimulgiformes > Steatornithidae > Steatornis > Steatornis caripensis. The sequence continues at coordinate 1,722 of VZSC01003619.1, forward strand.
ACAAGGAATTCCTTCAAAGAGTCGCCTTCCCAGTTACTTAGATAAGGTACTGAAGAAAAGGATTTTAAACTTTCTAACAGAAAGTGGCTGGATATCCAGGGATGCATCATGAAACTCTGCTGACCTGAGGCAACACAGCAGAGGCCCGTTACAGCCTCGAGGACTCCGTTATTTCTTCCTTCCCTCCCCAAAGATACAGAAATTATATCACTTAAAAACAGCAAAAAGAAGCGAATACATAAACCCCCACAGTATTCGTGATCCACGGTTCAAGTAGACTTTCACTTTGGATCATGGAAAATACTTAATTGTGAAACTTCTACATTGGATTTCACGGCTTCTGGTACATTATTAGAACAGCTTGCTTTCATGCGAACTTACTCAAGTCCAGTAGTCCCAGAGTAGTTACTTTACTCCTTACTATTGGACAAATGAGTATCGGTGTAATCCTCGCTTTACTTTGAGGGTGGGAGATAGTTTCATTTGCTGGAAACTTTCTTTTCCCTTTTGTTTTTTTGGTGTAATGCTGGCAGCGAAGTGAAGCTTACAAAAGTCCTGAGCTCGAGAGCACGGTGAGCGGGGAGTTTTGTGACCGTTGCTAAGCTTTCAGAACATCCTCCTTAGTAACTACAGCCAAGGCACTGGGACAGTGGGGTGACGGTTCTGTTGAGAATTCAGCAGGNGCTCGAGAGCACGATGAGCGGGGAGTTTTGTGACCGTTGCTAAGCTTTCAGAACATCCTCCTTAGTAACTACAGCCAAGGCACTGGGACAGTGGGGTGACGGTTCTGTTGAGAATTCAGCAGGGATGAGCCGTGGCAGGGAGTGGAAGGAAGGAAATGTGGTAGGTGAGATGTCTTCAGGTATTTGTGCTGTGGAAAGGGTTCTTGAAGAGCTGCCTTCTCACGCAGCTGGTCTGGACGTCGCGTTGACTTGAGTTTTTGCCGAAACTCGCCCCACTGAGGCTTCGATGTTAACTAATTAGTAGCAAAGTTGCAGGAGTACAGGGCAGCCGTGGTGCTCTGCTCTGGAGGAGGGGTCAGCACTACTGTGTAGTGGTGGATTTGGGCTAGAAATGGGGTTTGGGAAAACGAGCAGTGAGTTGTCTTGCAGTGGTTGGGAGCCTCAGGCAGCAAAATTACAGTTTCTTCTTGTTGGGGGAGCCGCCTCCTCCTTCTTTTGTGTCTGTAACTTCTGAGCTTGTATGGACTGAGGAGGGGTAGCTGCCTCCTTCTGAATTTGTGTGGAGGGACAGGGAAAGGGAGTGAGATTCCCAAACTGAGAGTGATCACTGAGACTGTTTTTTAAGGAGAAGAAAAAAAAAAAAGAGAAGTGATACAGATGAGGTCAAAATGCACAGCTAATTTGCTCCCGAAGTACAGAGCTGTAAATCAAGCCATTACCGGGTTCTACTTGCACATACCTTGAAAAGTATCGGACTAAACATGCTCAAGTTGAAATTACTGACATTGTAGGAGACCTGTGAATGTGGCCCAGTGCACCTTGAGAGGTAACTTATCGCAGCCCTAGTGACCTCGGTCTGAACTGGCTGCTTGCGACAGGGACCCGCTTGCGATGCAGCACAGCACGTAACAGAAATGCCTGATCCGCCCGCAGGAGTGTTGCAGTTAGATCTGCTGATTAAGGGAAAGATGTTGAAAGAGGACTAGACTAGAAAAGGATTTTTATACTCATTTAATCCTTAAATTCCTGTGGTGCTCTTTAACGAAAGGAATAAAAAGCGGTGGTTGCCACGTGGAAGACGGCACAGTGTTACTCGAGCCAAAGCCTCTCTGCTGGCTGTGTCCAGAGCAGGAAGCTGTGACTGGAGGCCAGCTGGGCAGGTCTCCTGGAGAGCAGGTGTGCCAGAACAGGGAACTTGACTGGCTTCAGAACAAGTGCAAGCACTGGAAATGTCATCTTGGTTTGATACTTTGGGCTGCAGTCAGTGAGGATACCACAAAAACCTTAAACCAGTATTAATTCTGCAACTTGGCAGAGGTATACTGATCAGAACTGGGTTTTAGTTAATATATCCAGCATTACCAAAATAGTGTTACCAGTGAGTTTAGAATAAAAGGGGTAGAATTACAAAGCCAGCATTTCTAAGGAAGAAAAAAACCAAAACTCTAGTGCCTTTTTCTTTTGAGCTTGTGATGTTACGTCTCTTCAGAAAAGGTAAGGGCTATGTCCTCTCGGGTGTCATGCTCTGTTTGGCTTACCTGTAAGTTGCTTGTTGTGGAATACTTGAGACAAAACTGTCTCTCCTTGGCAGCAGTGGAACTAACTGCAATGTGCTGAGTAGCTTTAAGAACTGCTTCCACCCTAGACACATGTACAAACAGCACACAAGTTCATAAGGTGAAACCCTTGGTTATTTTCTCTGTCCTACTCCTGTGGCAAGCAAGCTCAGCCTTTCTTTCAAGTATTCTAGTTATGCAATTTGGTTCTTCCTGTAACTTGTTACCTAACTGCTGTAACACACCATTACTCATAGTGTTCTGGAGCCTCAACTCTGCATGTAGCTGGGAGGTTAAAAGAATTGGGTTTTTTTAATTATTATTTTTTTCCTCAAATCTGTGTTTTTTATATTTCTACACTGTTTTGGCACATCTAAGTCTATCTGAAGCAATAGTCTAAAGCCCATCTGAACAGTAACTTCAAAAAAAAGTAATCTAGGCACCAATGAGTCATTTAAATGTTGAAGTGAATTCTGCATTTACATTTTGTAGTTTCTTAATTCCTCAGCCCCTTCAAAATGTTTCTTTGGTGCTAGACGTAACTTATTGAACATCAATATGAATGTAAAATAAAGTATTTTTAATGTATGAAATATGGATATCAATATTTATTTTATACTATACTTGCAAGCAAATTCAAGGTGGTAAATGTTTGCTTTAGCAAATACTAGTCCCTTGGAAAGGGCTTCCCTAGAAGCAATGTCTCACTGTCAGCTATGCTTTTAATTTTAAAGGTGACTTGCACTAGAGGATGCTGCTGTTCCATATTTTCACATGGAACTGATTTAGTCTAAGCATTCCTTTGTTATGAGCTGCTGTTTTGTTTGTTTGTTTGTTTGTTCTTAAGTTGAGATGCAGTTATCTTAATCCAGCAATTTGAGAGCTACGCTGCTTCTCTTCTGTGCTGAAGGGGCTGAGAAAAAACACGGCAAGGAGCTCTGCAGCTTTTATCTTGTGTTGCTCTGGAAGTGCTTCCTGCACTGTACAAATAACCTAGCCTTCATGTTGCTAATGAAAAGGTGTTTTATATGCTTACTGCTCTTGACTTTTCTACTTAAAGATATTACTAATCTGTCCTAACAGCATTGATGTAAGCCTATGAAAAAGTGATGCTCCATAAGCTGTTCAAAACACTGAGCTGCTACTGATTGATAGGGGCAGCAGTAAGTCTGTTTTAATGCTGTAGGTTTACTTCAATCAGTCCAGTCCCAGTGATGTTTTACAATAATATTTGCTCACTCACAAGGGAGCATTAATCTCCGTTCTATGTGTATGACCCAGTGCAGAAGGGCTTGTTACAGAGTATTCTGGATACAGACCCTCCTGCCCTATGTTCCGTTGCAGTCCCAGCAAGCATTAAGAACAGCGTTAGTAGGTTTGCATGAGTCTTTGACCATAAACTGCCTTGTGAATCACACAAACTAAGCACTCTGCCATTATTCTCTTGTGCGGTGGCTGCATCAAATTTCTTTGCAACTGTAACAGACTTCGTTAGCCTTTTGGTTTACTGTCTCTTCTCACAAAATGTTTTTGCATGTGCCCCAGTTGCTCTTAAGTGATGACACATTAAATACTGTGAAGGAAGGTACCTGGTGGGCATGTTCAGCTCCTCAGCGTCTTCCTTAAAGGGAATGTTGCACTCATTTGAACAGTGTACTGGCGTAGCTGTGCCAGACACACAAATGCCTGTGCTGAAATCATGTAAAACCTAACTGATGTTGTGCACACTCAGCATTTTACTAGGTTTTTGCATTGTATATTGATAAATAAACTTGTATTAAAGTTTCTTTCCATTATTGATTTAATGGTAACTTAGCTTGCATAATGAGGAAAAGGGCGAAAGTCTTTGCAATAACAAACAGAGATGCATTTTAGCTAAATAATGATGGGTGGAGAAGTTTCTTTATGAAATAATAGCGAAACCAGATGTACTAGTGGTAGCTTCCTTGGCTGCTCTTAGGCTTAAATTTCAGAACCACCTCCCTCTGCTCTTTGATTTCTTCAGTGCTTCTTACTGTTGCATGGCAGACTGCACAGGTAGTTTGAGCTCTCAGTGAAGGCTGAAGTTCTTGAGGCCGAAAGCCCCTCTGAAAGGGCAGGCCACAGAACCATTTAAATGAGATACTCGGCTTTAAAGATACTAGTTTGAGCCTTGTGCTGAACACTTAACGATAACTTGTGTTTAAGAACACCCTGAATGAAGTAAGGTAGTCCCGAGGTGACAGTTTGGATGAGGCACGGGGAAGCTCATTGACAAAATCTTGAGCTGCTAGGGAAGAATCTGTCCCTTTGTTTTTAATTGCCCTACCGGAAAAACTTTTGTACTAATGAAGTTATTTATTAGATTTAGTTCAGATCCAGAGGGGTATGGCGGCCAGGGCAGAATGACACACTACAGTTCTTTAAAGGTATATAAATTGACCCTGGTCCTGTTACAGCTTGTAAGTTGAACACAAGTTCCAAGCAAAGTGCAACAAATGTTCTAGTGTTCAGTAAGCTGTTGGCAACTCTGCATATGAACCAAAAAAATAATCAATACTTGACCTTAAGACAAGCTCCTTAATCCAAGACAACCATAAACAAGGGTGAAAATTTCAGAAGTACTTACTGTTTACCAGGTCCTAATAACATGCGTAAGTTTGAATTTTCTGTCCTGTGTGTTACGTATGGGCTTTGAGGATGTAAGAGGACAGATGCTTTGTCAGTTGTGTAATCTGCCACATTCCATATACTCCTATCCAGGTGCCCAGACAAATGCAGGACAAAGCATTCAGTTAACCATGTATTGTATTTTACCCTGATTCTGCAGGTTTGGGAGCAGGGAGTGGAGTCAGACGTGGCGAGAGCTGCATATGGGAGAAGTTCTGTGGCAACTTAAGATCCAAGCTGAGTAAATGCAAGAAATAGAGATGAAACTAAGTTCACGTTTTCGTTTGTACCACTTACATGCAATTATTTATGGAATTCTAGAAGGCAGTATATACCAAACTCTCAGGTACTCGCTACCTTGGGTATTCTTTCAGCAGGGATCTAACTACAATTTGCATAACAAACATTGTAAAGCTTGGAAGTTACAAGACTATCAAAATTGTTTAAACCAATTTATACAATATTAAATTAAAAATCCAGAGATAGGATAAATTCTATTGATTCTTCAATGCCATACAAGTATTAGATGGTTTTCTTGCATCAACGTGACTTTAGAACAAAAAGGGTTGAACAATTACAGAACATGTCTACTCTCCATTGCCTTTATTTACAGGTCAGAATTCACAAAGGTTTAAATTTCAGTTATCAAGAGATACTGTTTCTGAACAGGAAAAAAGGGGTATTTGTCACATCAGCGTGTAAAAGCTGATGGACACTTGCAGAAAACTACTTATTTGTACTGCTTCGCCCACTTCTGTCATGTTAGATCCTACGCAACAAAAGGAGGTGTTTGAACCACTATCTGGATTTTCGATCTATGCAGTGATAAATGTGAGACTGCAAAATTCTTGTGAGCGTTTCATTCCTTTCAACTTAACGCACCTTCAGTAGCAACAGTTGTAAAAAATGTTATCTAAAGCGCTGGAGGATTTAATGGCTCCTGTATTTCTCACTTAAGAAGAGAGCTTACGGAACAGTGATGTCGAAGTCCACGAAGCAGAATTTCATTAGTTGCTTCATTTTTCACTTAGAGACCTCAACCGGTTCATTTAAACCTCTCAGGGGGCAGAGGAATGAGGGAAGCATAGTGTAAGAGAAAAACCATCCAGCTCTTTAATAGTTGTATGGCATTTTAAATTCTCAGATTAAGCAGCTAAGCGTCTTTCACAACACCCACCAAGGCAGGTCGCAGTGTACGCCCGTGCAGCTTATAGCCAATCTTGGATACTAATGCAATAGTGCCAGGCTCCTTCCCTTCCATGGGAGCATGGAACAATGCTTCGTGTTCATAGGGATCGAACTTGGCTCCGACAGGATTCAGTCTGAGCAGGCCATGTTTTTTAAACACTTTCTGAATCTGTACTTCTGTCATAACGAGACCTTCATATAAGCTTTTCAGGTGAGGATTTTCATCCTTAATTTCTTCTTTTGGAACACTCTCTGTTGCTTTCTCCAAAATGTCTGCAACTTCTAGTAAGTCCTTACAGAAGCTCTGAATCCCTAAAAAGAAGAAAGAGAAGGGAATGAGATTAGTCCACTGAGGAAAACAGATGTTAAAACCCCACCCAAACAACCCCAAAACCAACAGCAGTGACCCATACTCTTTAGATTTTTTTTTAACAAGATAAGTAATACTGTAAACATTTGGGCTAAAATGTCCTTCCCAGTCTTACTCAGTGATATAGAACTATTACAGAAACCTTGATACCCACACCACCTCCTCTAGTTCTATGGAAAATATGTATTTCAACTTAATACCTAAGAGCTAAAGCTATGCTGATACCTGACATCATTAACAGTTAAAATTCTAACCAAAGTTACCAAAACCTTCGGACAGCTTAATGTGATTTCCTTATGTGTCTCTCATCCTGGGATCCACCTAAAGTTCAAAGCATTACATTGCCCTATTCCTACCCTTCAATTTGATAGGCTAAAAATATTTGTGGAAGAAAAAACATGTAGTCAGACTGATGAGGAGTTCAAGAAATGAACAGGGATTCTTCCTTGAGTAAGAACTTCCCCCTCCGCCCCCCAAACCATTTTTACAGAATCAGCAGCTGTACCTCATAAAGACTGAGCAATTCCTAAGGCTTCAGTTTAGACAACACGAACTACAGAAGCACGTTGGAAGATCTCTAGGGATCTGCTGGTTCTCAGGAAAGAGTCACTTTAACAACTGCACAACTCCGTACAGACTTAAGCTCTTTGTAGAACAGTAACTACCAGTGTCCAAGTAGTTGCAGAAGTAAGAGCAAATGAATCAAAGTTTTAAATTAAAACTAAAACCGTGGTTGGGGGTGATGTGGGCCAAACAAGAGATTAACCAGTTGTCTGGTGATCTGGATCAAACCAAATAACCAAACTCTTCAAAAGGTGGTTTGGGTTTGGGTTTTTTTGGAGTTACCTCTGCAGATACCTATTACTGTATCTCTGTGAATTTATGCAAGTCTCAGAAATTAATTGCTTGCGTTCAACAGAAAAAGCAGTCATATACAAATGATAAAACTTAATCGTGCAGGTTATCTGTAATTTAGTTGTCGCAAGAAATTTTATTTGATTTATTTATTTATTTCTATTTCAGCATCTCTGAGCTCAGACGTGACTCAAAGTCCTTCTGGACTAAGTAGTATATTAGTGAAACAATGCTTATTGAAAATGAACTTCAGGATGGAACATTAAAATATCCATGAAAACAGTACAAGAATGCTACATAACTCAGAAATGCTTTTTCTTACAGTACACATTAACTGAAGACTCTGTATTTAGAAACTAAATCTTCTGTATTTAGAATTAAACTGTACAGCTGTGTATAGTGTGTGGCAAAAAAGGGCAACTCGTTTTTCAAGCCAGAGTGACAGTCAAACACTAAGATGATGTAGCACTCTTGTGATGCGGTATTGGCATACGATTCCTGTTTTACAGATTTGTGTTTGAACTGTCAAAAAAGCTCAAGGAGACGTCAGTAGTCTGGCTTGTGAAAAAAGATGTGTTTCTAGCACTCCTCATAGCCAGTGACTGTACGTTCCTACCACTTACAAGAATCCACCCACCTAAATGTATTACTTCAATTTGAAAGCTATGGCCTTCAACAGAACAGAAAAGTTATTCAAATATAAAAGGCTAAAAAACCCCAAACAAACAATCTAGAAAACCCAAACCCAAAACAACCACCGAGAACACAAAAAACCCAAACCAGGTATCCCATGCTCTTGTTTCAGTTTTTTTCAGTCAGTTTTGAGATCACAGCGCATGAAAAACGCAAACTTGAAAAATCTACTAGTGCAGCACCTATTGTAGGAAATCGGGTACCAAATTTAAAGAAAATTTCAAGTTGTTGACTTCAGCAGTTTAAGTCTTGCCCTCGTCTAGCGAGATGATTACAATTCTGATGCAAAGTGAGGAATAGTGCAAACGTCTCTGCCTCAAATACGTTTTTTAACCTAGTAGTCAGAATCACTGCGAAGTACAACTTGTCAATACTGTGGGCCAGTCAGCTCAATTTTCCAGGCTTTGCGTTTCATGCTGGTAATTCCTGGGTCTTACGAGGATACATGGAAGGAGCCTCCACTGACCGTATAACTTCGCCTCTTCTACCAGTTTCTGGCTTCTCTGCCTCACGTTTTCTGCATCTGCCAAGGCACGCTTGTACTTGTCCTAAAGAAGAAAAAACAGTAAAAGAAGAGATTTCATTCCTGGTGGCTGGGTAGTTGACAATAATTCAAAACAGCACGTTCAGTATAAAAGAGCATTTTAAACAGTTACATAGCCTAGACTCACCTTCTAAAGACATCATGCCAATTATCACAGCATCCTTCCTACCAACGCAGATGTTTGCTTCACTTCAGTGTAGACAGAAGTGAAGGAAAGCAAGTAAGATGGGTTTCCAGACTCTCATTATTTGTCAAACAGATTAGCTGGAAGAAATTTTAAACTCTACGGATATATAAAGTTTTATGAATCAGGAGATTTCTCCTTTTGCTGATGTATGTTCACAGAAAGCCTTCATCAGTCATAAGGCACGTTGACACTATGGCAAACAGGATTCAACCCAGCCACAACTTTCAAACCATCTCTTCCCTCTCCATACGTACCACAGACTGTCCTCCAGTTTTTTCAAACTTTACAAACTATGAAGTCTAACTCAGAGCTCTGCTGATCAGGTTAAGTTTTGATCTATTCCTAGCCAGATGGCAGAATGAAAGACATTCAGGAAACACAGGCACTTCAGGTTGAGCGCTTTACTGTCCAACCCAGAACTCTATGTTGGGCTTCCACTCTGAATATGCTTGACCTTCACATGCCAGTGAAGAATCTCAAAACAGAATAAAAATAATCAACAAGCTGACTGAAGAGCCACATTAGGCAGCAAATGCTGTCAACAGAGATGTTAAATGACAGCTCGGTTTTGTCCTTCAGTTGCCCTTAGGGAAGGGCAACAGAAACAAAACTCAATCCACTTATGATCCATAGGTGCTGTTTCTATAGAAGGTTCTGGGCTACCTCTGAAAGTCTCAAGCGCTCTAGAAAGCCATTTTACTTAAAGCACTCATCCAGAAAAGCAACACCTTTGTTTAATCCACACCTCCCACCTCTCAGGGCATTCTTCACCTTCTGCTGAAGTCATGCATGGGAGAGAATGCAAGATGCATTAGGCCAGACAAAGGGAATGTGACGCTTCAGACTTGGGTCTGAAGGGCTCTCCAACAGAGAAGGTTTGAAACTCACATTTCCTAAGCATATAGTAAGTACGCTATTATATAAAAGCTAGGCCTCATTAACCTCGACCTTTGGAAAAGTCAGCAGCTGTTTTCAGAAAGCCTACCCTTAGCACACACAAATACACACATCAAAGACACACGCAAACCCTTCAATGGGCTTCCAAAAATTTCTCCACTGAGCAAAACCTAAGTGAACTGAAGTCAGCGAAACTAAGTAACACATTTTAAGGCTGGAAGAGGTCCAATTCCATCCAGAAATCAGAATTAAACGATCCAAAAATCTTAATTTTGGACCAGGGATGCATCTCAGATCTTGTAGTACATCTACTCTTAAGTTTAAAGAAATTATCAAGTTTCAGGTTTTTACCCGACAACTAAACAGCAGTCACAAAACCCTGTCCAAATTGTGCACCGAGAACCCATAATGAACACTCTTAGGTATGCAGTTTGTAAGGTCTGCAACCTGATGACCAAGAGACACTTACAGTAACTTCTTTTAGTTGTTCTTCCAGTTTGGCCTTTTCTTCAGTTAACGTTTTTTCAGCAGAGCTGGGTTCAACCTTCTGCTCATTTTGGCTCTGGCTCTGGTCCTCTTCCAAGTTCTGGCCAGTACTTTTCTGTTGTGTCGCTACACAAAACAGTCGTGGAGAAGTCCTAAGGCAAAGATGTGGACAATATTAAGCAGTTGCTTTGTAAGACACTAGCATTGTCTGGACATACTGGACACTTTATTGACACATCAATGTCTACAAAGTTCTCACATTAAAGCAGAAGCAAATACAATCCTAGGTCTGTGAAAACTGTTTTCAGAACCTTTCATCAGAAGTAACTGAACTCAGCCTGTCCAAACTTCTGCAGAAAATAACTTTGCTGCAAGGTAACAGCCACAGGGCAGCAGCTCGTAAGCGTCCATTATACTCAGTTTATAAAGTCGCAGCACTTCTAAGGGGAATGCGAGCTTTGTTTTCTGCACGGTACTCTGTCAGGACGCAAAGCCAGCCTACGTGATGCAATCGCCCGCACCAGTCTCCCAGAAGCCGCACGAGCGGGGCTTTGCCGCTGACTATGCTAGAGAGCAACAGAAAGGCGCCTCCTGTGTCACCGCTCCGTCTCGCTGCTGGATCCCAAACGCCGCGTGAAGAACGGGACGGTCTCCGGGCACAGGACGGCTATTTATCCCTTCCTAACGTTTCCTGGGCCGAACTAGCCGAGCTGCCCGCGCCACGCGGCTCCCGGAGGAGGCGGGTGGATCGCTGCCGCGATGACCAAGGGCTCGGCTCCCCGCACGCCGCATCAGGAGCGCGGGCCCGGAGGCCCTCGGCCTCAGGAGCGGGCCAGGAGGGCCCCGCGAAGCCTGGCCGAGCCCCTCTCCCCGGGGCGGGTACGGGGCGACCTGGCGAAAGGCGGCGCGGGAGGGGGCCGCACCAGCCCGCCCCGGCGGTAGGACGGGCCAGACGGCCGGGCTGGGGGAAAGCACCCCAGCGCGGCGGCGCCGGGCCCCGCTCTCCGCCCGGCGTGGCGGCGAGTACGGACTCGGATGCAAACCCGTCCCGACGCGCCCGATGCAGGCCGGGAGGCGCGGCGCGGCCCTCACCTCAGGGAGAAGTTCAGCAGCGGGTACCGCGGGCGCAGCGCGCCCCGCACGCACTGGGCCACTGCCGCCATAGCGC
>VZSC01003619.1:13129-61211 GCA_013398225.1 Steatornis caripensis
GCCTTCCTGCCCACCGCCCGCCTCCGCCCGCCCCTCGGGGCCTCCGCGACACGGAGGCAGGCTAAGAGTGACGCGGCCAAGCACCAATCGGCAAGGTGGACGCATACCTCGGGCCAAACAGGCGAGGCGGGAGGCGGAGCCTGCAGCTCTTCCGGGGCGCTGCGGAACGCTCACGTGAGCAGCGCTCTGCTCATCGCGCCCTCGCGGCGGAAGGCGACGGGCGGGTGTGTGGGGTCTCGGGGGCGGGGCCGTGGCGCGTGGGCCGTTTTGCCTTGTGATGGAGAGGAGGGCGGCGCCCCGGCCCCGGCCCCGGCCCTCGCCGCCCCTCCGCCCGGTGTCAGGGCACGGTGCCGGCAGCGAGAGCCCGTGCGAGGCAGCGGGGCCCTGGCTGAGGTCAGGCGTCCGTGGTTTTCTGTCAAAACTGATCAGCGCAAGCTGGGGGCGGCTTGGTGGCTGCAGGCGCTGCAGGCTAACAATCCGCACCTTTCCTGCGTGAGGTGCGACTGAAAAAGTTTGAAGTTGAGGATTGCGGCTCGTCTTTTTTTAACCGCTGAATAACCCTGTTCTCAGTCATACCTTGTCGCGCCTGTCTGTAGTTTGCAAACCTCCACGCAGAGGTTTTCACGATGCGTGCCTGTACGTGCTCGCTGTGACTGCTGCGTGCACTCTCCCTGGATAATCGTGATCTAAAATCTTGATCTTTCATTAAAAGGGATAACGTTGGTAATCCACTGCTTGCGCATGTGGCCACCTTTGTGCAAGTGTCCCGTGTAACTGGAGGCTACAGAAACCGTGCTCGGTGATGCTTGGATGGCTTCTTAACTTCAGCAGAGATGTCAATTGTGAAAAGGGTTTGGGGGGGAATCAAGGTCCCACATTCATTGTACAGTCCCAAAGTGAGTGCTAGATTATTCACAGATGCCTGAACACCAGCTGGTAACCTGATTTTTGCATGCATGTGTGCACTTTCCAGAGGAAACCCAAAGGATGGAGAAGATGCAGATTCCATAATGCGATTTCAGTAAATATTCAAGTGTATAATTAAAGTATTACTAAAAAAGAAGCTGCAGAAGACATTTCTGGTTTACTGCATGAGAATCCTGCAGGAGTTAGGACCTTGCCAAGTTCAATCAAACTTTGGCAGAGTGCTCTAAGTTTTCAGCATGGCCTTTATTTGGCAAGTTTGCTTGTCTATGATGTGTTGCTTCACAGCCTCTGCAGAAAGCAGGATAAATGGTAGAATGATGTGGCCTCATACCGTGGCAACTGTTAGATCCCAAGGAGTCTTGCTGTCTCTTATGGTTATGTGGATGTGGATTTCTCCTCCTGCAAGAAGATTTGGAAGAGCATACCAATAAACACTCTTGGGTGACAACAGGCAGCAACTCTTAAGATAAGAACCAAATGTTTTTGCAGTCAGTGGTGTTTATATTTTGGCAATTGCTGTTTTGTCATGTGGCACTGGTACAGTCCAACATCTTGCCTATACAAAACACAGCAAAGAAAAAGGGTGTATGCCATGTCCATACACGGAGCGGCTGTATTGCTGTTAGTGTCTGCTTTCTGGAAAGCAGATAAACCGCAATTTCCAGGCTTCATCCTCAGAAATACTGAAACAAGTAGTTGAGGAAATCTGTTAAAAATGCTGATAATGCTGAGGATGGATCAGAGAGAACAAGGAGAAAAATAGAAATAGCCGTAAAGGACAATACACACAGAAAGCCATGAAGAAATGAGACAGAGGAGGTAAGTGGATTCTTAGGTCTGATGTTTTTAAAATGTTTTCCTGGAAAGATTATTGTTTTCTTGCAAAATCTAGGCAAGGAGTCCGCCTGTCTCATCTTTCCTGTCTGTTGTTTTTCCCTGACACCCTTATCATGTAGCTTCCTGGTTTTGCTTTTCTTCATTCTCTGCTGCCTGCCATCTTTGGAAGTTGTGTTTGATTAATGATTGATCACAAAATCTCAGAATTGGTAACAAAAGGTTGAGAAAAGCCCGTTGCCAGCATGTCTCATTAATAGCTGAGTAAAATATGTTGGACTCAAGCTTTCTGAAACAAGTTCCTTCTTGTATTAGGACCCATTCATCACAAATGACAGTTCATAGGCCTTTTGCAAGCAAATTTTCGAGATACTCCACAGTGAAAATGAATTTTGTTGTGATTTTCTCAACTTGAACAGCTGTCAAGAAAAACCCGCAGCTAGCATAGATATTGATGGGTCAAGACTAAACAGCTTGTGCAGCACGAAAGAAGAGCATGCAAGTTTACGTGGAGCTTGTTTGCATCATGACTGTTGTTGGCTGTAAGTACTGTCCCATGTTGACGCGAAAAAAAAAAAAAAGACTTTTTCATGCTTTGCTCTGGCTGACACTATTGCACTCTGTTCTTGTTTAATTGTAGTGCCACCTAGTGGGTTGGGTTTTTTTTTTTTAACTCAACTAATGAGTGTTCGGCATCTGTTGCTTGACCTGGTTGGCAGTCACAGATGTTCAGTATGTTCAGATGTTCAGTAACAAGCATAGTTTTGTTCTTGAGCAGTCCTCTCCATATCAAGCAGTCTTTTGCTCTTCACATAAATACCGGGTTTGAACATGATTTGATGGTAAGTGATGCTTATCCGTTATTCTAAAACATTAACCAGCTGCTACTTTTCAGCTTGATGTGGTTAAAAGTGACTCTAACCTCTAATTTCTGTGGACTAGTGATAGAATCAGGTAGTTTGGATATAATTCCCGGTTCCTCCAGTGATTCACTTTGTGGTCTTTTGCAGTCATTTAACCTTATTTCCACATTTCTGCAACTACAAATTGTGGGTAGTAATCTTCCAGTACCTTACAAGAAAGTTGTAAGAGAACACCAGGGAATTTCTGTGATATTTTGAAAATTCAAAATGTCAACTGAATGATAAGTTTCTTTTTTATTATTAACATTGCACTTGTAGTAAAGAGACTTGTAATCCTTCGAGATGAAAAATGCCATAAATGCAAGATTTGTGCTTGAAAAGTTAAATGAAAAATTAAGGCATTTCCGTTTCTCTAAAAAAACCCCCCTAGTTCTGTCTCGTAATGCTAATTCAACCAGCAAACAGAATGCCATTACATTTGCGTTTCAGATATGAACTGTATTATTAATGTTTTGAGGGTAAAAGCAAAAGGGTATCGTATCTTCTCCGATCGGATATGTTATATGTCATCCTAATCAGAACCAAATATTGAGCTATGATGGGAGTAAGTGGAAAAAAAAAACCCAAAAAAATTTGTAAATATTCTAGCAGTGACATTTCAGGCCAGTTACCAGGAAATACCCAAATTAAATTAAAAAAATGTTAATTTCGCTGTAGGCTGTTACTGAACTGTATAGCAGTGAAGACAAACTTCTTATTCACACCTGTGCCCTTTAGAAAAGATCGCAGATAAGACTACTTAGCCATAGTGTTCCATAGTCTATTGTGGGAAGATGTCTAGTGTAAAATTCAGGGACTGATCCTTGAATATAAAATAATAAAAAATTTTCCTCTCTAAGGATTATTGAGACTGACGATCAGCTGCACTGTGGATCCATTTATGAAAGCAACAAAGATTAAGTTATTACTTGAATACAGAAACTTTAAATCTCAGAATGCAGGTTGAGGGTGTGTGTGTGGTAGATAACCTTACTTTCTTTAATTAGAGCAGTACTGAGATGGTTCTGTACGTTCAGAATTTGTAATTCTTAATGCAAACATTTTAAGAAATCTCTCCCAAGAGAGAACGTGTAATACCTACTTTTTGCCTAGTTTCTCCTTAGGCTGAAAATACAGAACGATACATCTTGCTCTGATCATAGAGAATACTCTTTGAGTTCCCATAGCTAGCTAGTTTGAAAGGTACATTTTGTAACTATCTTGTTGCCTGAAGAATGTTGTCGCTGTGTTGGAAATCTAATAGCTGTAGCCACAGGGCTCTGAAGAGAGCTAATTAGAGCAAATTAGAATAACAAAAGTTCTGTTCCTGGGAGGACGCTGAAGAGATCCTTCCCCAAAGGAGCATGCCACAATTTCAGAGACAATTTATTGTAATATTCCCACATAAGTCATCTGGTATCCCAAGGATTTACAAATCTGGCTATCTATTATGGTTTGTTCCTGTAGCCCTTATGTTATCAGGAGCACTCATGTATGTCTTGTAAAATTTCTAGAGATATAAAAATGGAAAAATTCTGTCAATCAAGCATTGACTGTCTTACTTTAGCGTAGTTACCAGTCAGAACCCCGCTGTTCAAATGCACAGAAACCATCTTCTATCATGCTGATGCGGCTTTCGTCCTTGAGACAAATTTATTGAGCTTTGACAGAAGGGTTTTCGAATCGTGACTCTCTTAGTGTGGTGTCATGGATTTTCTTAATGTTTTTCTTTAAAATAAATTGTTGCCTTTCAACTTATCAAGACAAGGTGGTAGAAGAGCAGGTCAGCTCTCTTTGTTCACATTCAGATTTGCCAAGAAGACAGCAGATGTTGGTATCCATTTCTGTACAAAGGCTAACAATGGAAATGCTGTTATTGGAATCAGATCTTGACATTCAGATCAACATTTTTCTTCCTTTCTAAATTTTTCTTTGAGATTTGATGAATTAGTTGCTGTGGGCCCGTTTCTGCTGCCCTTGTGTACAAGTAATTTGCGTTAGTCAAAGGGAATGTTGTATGGTGAAGGACTGCCAAGCCAGGTGCTAGGCAAATAGGCTGCCAGTAGTGCTGTAAAAGCCCGAGGCCTGGCTATTTATTGCTCAAGTGTGACCTGTGCAAATGTTTCTCTCTTGCTTTTTGCGTATTTTTTCTGAAGACTGACAGGATGTTGAACGGCATGGTTGGTTGGGCCAGTGCACAGAGCTCTGTTTAGGCATGATGTTTTAGTGCTCTGATTCACAGTTTGGTCCCATAGGCAGGCTGTTCTTCGTGCACCCAGCTGGCTAACAAAGGAGGAATGCTCATTCTGCTGACGTTGTGCAAGAGTATTGGAAAGCTATGAATGCAAGAAGCATAAGGTAAAATTTAAAAGGGTTATATTCTGCTTTTATTCAACTCCTTTGGAAAGCAGCAAGAGCTTTTAATTGTGTTTCTATGCGTAATTAATGAGTGGGTGAACGCTCCTGTGGGACCATTGCTGTGCTCCATTCAATCCTAATCTGGCTAGGTGAGTCTGGCCAGAATGGAGGCAAAGAGTTCAGCTAAAAATAGCTGGAGTGGGAGGTAACAAAAAGCTTTCAAAAATCTGATTTCCACATAAATAAAATCTTACCTAACAGCTTTTAGGTGCCTTATGTGGAGGTCAGAGTCTCTGAACCTAGACTTAAACCTGTCCCTAAAATGAGTGCTTCACACTTTGTTCCCTTTCCACAGGCATCTGTGAAGGCACAACTTCAACCCTGTTCTAGGAGCTCATATCATCGTTGAAGTTAGATGGGTGAAATGTAAGGAGGATGTGGTTTTTTGACAGATTTTCCTCAAAATCAATTGGGTTCTGTTGCTGATATCTATGGTATAACTCCAGTTTTTGGAGTTTATTTGCATGTAAAACCTGTGCCAGGCAGGTACGGACAGAACTGAATGAAAGCCCTTGTTTTACATCCACATTACTTGCAGCTTGTTCAGAAAGCAAGAGCATGGCTGCTTTAAGTTTTCTAATAGTTGTCACCCAAAGTACTTTCACAGCTGTTTTAAAGGTCACCTCAGATTTATGAATTATTTTAGGTTAATGTGTTATTAATCAATCAGAAACCAGTTGAAAATTATTGGTTCAGGACTGTGAATGCTCTTGTGCTAGATGCTTATAAAATAAAATACCACGAAGGGAATCTGTACTTGCATACTACGTAGTCTTTCCCTTTGAATCCATTACCAGCTCCTGGTCTCTGCACCGTTCGCTGATCTGACTGGACAAGCTGCTTCTCATTGCCTTTACAACCCATTGTTGGTCCTTGGATTTTGCCCAGGCTTATGCTGTCCTTTCTCCTTCTTGCTCTTTTACCTTCTGCTCAGCAATTTCCATCACCAGGTCTGCTCTGTTTGGAGTGGAAGAGCATCTTCAACACACAGCTTTAATCTCTAGTTACTCACTTGTTCTTGGGTTTTGCTGAAGCTGTCCTTGCTTAAGTTCTCATCATGATTTGTGATTGAGATCACCTTCACCTTTTTGATATTAAACATTGCTTCAAGAGCACTGTGTTAATTTCTAGAGGTGGTGTGACTGGTACCCCCTGCTATGGTTCATGATATTACTGTTGGTTGATAATTAGGCTTGTGCTGTGGTAAAGCATTAAGGTGGAGAATCCCTGCTCCACCATGGCTTCTCTTTTAATTCATCTTTATTACTGAACGAAGCAGGTTCTTCCATTTCAAAGAGCTTATAGCTTTTTTCTGGCTAGTGCTTCTGTAGTTTATTAGACCACCTTTTTCTGCTTGCTTAATTTGTATTTTAAGTCTATTTTTTAAATGAAATTTCTAGTGTGTCTTTTTAAATATGTGTTTATTACTTTTCCATGACTCCCCAAGTACCTTGGCTGGCAAAGTCTTAATGAATAAAATTACTGTCATGTAATAGCTATAAAAATCCATTCCCTCCTTAGAATGGGGCATGCAAGTTTGAAGAAGTTGAGGAAAATGAGAAGAATGGTTGTCTTGGCGTTATTTTAAGTAAAATAGGATAAATACATAGGAAAAATGTTTGTAAAATTATTTCACAGTTATGAACTGTTAATGTGTTGATCTTTCTAACTCTATGTTATGCACATAAACCAAACTGTGTATCTGCACTAATATTACAGTGACGTTTGCTCTGTGGGACAGACCCACCCAGGCTTACTTTGCAGAAGTTTGTAGAACTACTTTCTAGACAGTAGTCTGGAAGTACCAAAGAATTCCGTACATTCTAGAAAACCTGCTTGAGCGTCACAGTACATTGTCATGCTGATTAGCTC
Source organism: Steatornis caripensis (assembly GCA_013398225.1). Classification (NCBI taxonomy): domain Eukaryota; kingdom Metazoa; phylum Chordata; class Aves; order Caprimulgiformes; family Steatornithidae; genus Steatornis; species Steatornis caripensis. The sequence continues at coordinate 20,083 of VZSC01003619.1, forward strand.
TGAGCAGGTTGTGCTTCTGGAAAGCAACTGGTATCTGAGACAGCTTGTATCTCATACAGCTCTGTACTGCTCTGGAGGCACATTAGCGACTGTCTACACATTGATTTGACAGCTTTTCTGTTATTTGGAACAGAAGGAGCTGTTTTGTACTGCTGGTGGTTGTTTTTCAGTAACAGTTGTTAATACCTTGGTACAACACCAAGTGAATAAAACGTGTACAAACCGGAAGTTGAGGCTTCAGAGATAACTCTGAGAGCTGTAAAGTAGATGCTGTACTCTTCTGCCAGAAGACGGCATGACAGACTGAGGATCTGTTGTCATGGTTCTCTGTTTTGCAAATAACTGTTTCAGAGGCAGCTTCTCAGTTAAGTCCAGCTAAACTATGTAGATCGTGTAAGAAGTTGGCCATCACAGCTACAAGCAAGGTCAAGCAAGAGCATAGCACAGGAAATATTTATGCATTAATGGCAATTTCCGTGTTACAGCTCATGGTTTGTGAGGAATGAATTCCCAGCTGAGGCGACGAGCAAATTTACCTAGCTTTTTACTTTTCAGATATTACCTGCCTTTGTAATGGCTCTGCAGATCACAGAGTAAGTGCAAAATGCTGATAAAGCTAGGTGATGGCTTAAGGCAGTCTCAGATTTTCAGACAGAGTCACTGAATGGAAAAGAGAGGATACATTTATCTTCCTCTGTTGGCACAATGTGATGGGCTGACCCTGGCCAGCAACAAAGCACCATCAGCCGCTTACTTACATCCCCCCACGGCAGCAACGGGGGAGAGAATTGGAAGGGCAAAAGCAAGAAAAACTCATGGGTTAAGGTAAAGGCTGTTTAATAAGTGAAGGAAAAAATGAAAAATACCCACAAAGTGATTCAAAGGCAATCACCACCTCTCAGCAACAGACTGATGCGCAGCCAGCCTCTGAGCAACGACTGCCTTGGAAAGACTCCCTCCCCAGTTTTGTTGCTGAGCACGACGTACGGCATGGAATAACCCTTTGGTCAGTTTGGGTCAGCCGTCCCAGCCATGTGTCCTCCCAGCCTCCTGTCCACCCCCAGCCTGTTTACTCTGCAGCAGAGTGAAAACCAGAGAAGGCCTTGGTGCTTTGTAAGCACTGTTCAGCAATAGATAAAAATGTCGTTGTGTTCTCAACACTGTTTTAATCATAAATCTGAAACACAGCATCATACAGGTTGCTGTGAAGAAAATTAACTCCATTCCAGCCAGACCCAGTACATACAATAATAGATAGGCCTGACACTGCAGTGGAGTAAACACTGTGCTAACTATAAATACAACTTGACTGCACTTGCTTCTTCTCTTCCCATTTTCTTTAGTTAGTGTTAATGACATGTATTCAGTTGACATAGAGGAATACCAGTATCTTAAACTCCTAATAAATGTTACGAAAAGTATAAGGAAAAATTTTTAAGTGGAACGGCAGGAATCGTGCCTCTTATCTTTATTTATGCACATAAATATTTTGGTCTTCAAATATATTCTTTACTTGCAGTTCCAGAGAATTTGTAGTAGTCTGATCACTCTAAGACTGCCTTTTACAGGGGTTGTATATTCATCATTTTTTGCTTGCATTTTGTGAAATATTTTGCTTGTATATTTAGGTGAAATTCTAGTTTAGGTAAATTTGCCGCGTAGATAAATATAAGCCTCTGGTGTAGAGAAACTTATTCCTGTAGAACCATCTCTGTTTTCTTCTAGAAAAGTCTGTGCCTGTGGTGAAATCTCACTGTTTAGGGACTTTCTGGAATGTCGTTTCTAGCATTTCTCTGTTTGTTCCGTAAGTGCTCCTACTTTATTTGAGCTCCTGTTTTCAGGTGAAATTTATTACATTTCTTTCTGGAAGAGAACATCACTTGGAGCAGAGCAGCTGAGATGACATGTAATGTGAGGGGGATGCGATATTAGGCTGGGAACAGTAATACGTTATTAAAACCAAACAGTGTTTTGACCTACAAAGGGTCAAGGGATAAGGTGAGCATCAATCTTCATTTTGTTTGGCCTGTGATGCTACTGTGGAACTTTTGTATCTGTCATTCAGGCTGGCAGCAGAGTTCTCTGCTTTTTCCACAGTGTTAAGTTACAAAGTGAACGATTCACATGCTGAATGTGTGTAGACCCATAGGCACCTCACCTACCCCACATGGCCTCCAGCAGCTGTTCCAGAAGTGCACAAGCCTTAGTAAGTTAGCAGACCCATGCTGATGTCTCATTTAAAATGTTTTTAGATACCTATTTTTAGGTGTCTGAATCACTCTTCAAACATCAGTTCTAGTGAATGTCTACAAAAATCCTCTAAGCTATGGTTCTACCCCTAGTATATCAGATATGCCATTGCAGCTGGTGTACAAGCTCCTCTGTGCATGTCAAAAGAAGAGCCTATCAAAGTTATTTAAGGCCCAGCAAGTTACTGTCTATCTTGCAGTCATTATGCAGCTTTACAGGTTTGAGGCTTGTCTGCCTGTGCACCCCCTGTGTTTGTGTGTCTGCTTGGCTCTTAGCAAAATTATTTATGCCCTTTCCAGTCTGCCTTCTAGAATCATCGTGAGGCCTTTGTCTTCTGGCCTTCAGTCAGTTTTCCCTGGCTCTGCTCTCGTCTGCTTCACTCAGTATTTCTTATGACCACGATGCTTGTCTGTGGTTTAGCCAGCTATTTCAGGAGATATCTTGTCTTTTGACTCTTACATTTTGCGCTCTGTCTTGTGAGCTGGCCAGAAATGTGAGGGTCACCATAACCTTGATTTAAGTCACCTGAGTGCATCCCTCTGTCTCATACTGAATTCCTAACTATTTACCAGCATGTTCATCTTGCTTTCAACCCAAAGACAACCTCAGGAGACAGGCTTTTAAACCAAACCATTGGCCTAAGAAGACTCGGGATGCTTCTTAAGAGCCTCCTTCTGTAGCTGTCGATAACTGGTTCCTCCTAAGTGAATAGGAAGGATGGTCAAATGTTTGGGGTGAGTGAAAAAGTAGTTTAACCTCAGGAAGGACTTCATAAACCTTAGCGAAAGTTGAGCTGGCTATTTCCATATCAGCACATCTTTCTTCAGCAAGACTTGTGATGAGCCAAATGCTCGTTGCTTATCCTTGGTATTTCTTGGGCTCTCTAACATACATTGGTGCCAGAGATGAAGTGTGTATGTAGTACATAAAGAAATATGTGTAATCGGTCAGGTTAACACAGTGTCAGGATACTACCAAGTCTATTTGATGAGCATATCGATGTGTATCACAGACTGAACTGAACACTTAAATGTATTTCCTTGTTTAGAAAGCATGCAGTCCTACTAATGGCATTATGGAGATCTCTTTTCAGTCGTGTTGGTGCATTTGTTCCTACTTGTTAAAAAAATACAACGTTGAATTATATGATTTAAGCATAAATCCTTACCTGGTGCTTGGACCATATTGAAAATAAACCCCATTGCATTTAATAAGAAATGCTGCCCCATATGCCACACAGAAGTGGCAGCCACCATACAGCAGATTGGAAAGATCTTCCATTATTTTTCTGAAGTTCTGAAGTGAAAAGAACATGCCTGTGAAAATATTTAAGTAATATATTTTCTTATACTGTACCTTACACTGTCTGTAAATGCATCTGAAAATCAATAAAACCAAATTTTATCTAATGTATTCTGTGTTTTGCAAGGATAGCAAGCCTTTTCCCCTGATTTATTAATGTTTGGAAAAAAGTCATTGCACATAAAAATTCTGTATTAAAAATAGTAATTAATGATGTTTTAATATCTTTTTCCCCTAGTTAAAGAAGCATAGGAAGTATAGGAGTGATTGTTTTTTACTGCTATGAAAATATTTATATTTTTTTACAGTAACTAGCATCAAGAATAACAATTTAAAAAAATATAAGTCATACTGAGTATTCTGCCTCTGGTGTTTTATGTCTACTCAGAGAAGATAGGGTACAGACAGTTGTTCAGCTGCAGTAAAGTTCTCATTTTTATTGTGCAGAGCTAATTTATCCTTGCTGTAATTTTTCTGAAACCAGCAGAGTTAATTCTGCTAGGTGTGAGAGTGGCCTGCCCTGATTGTATTGGTGTTCTGGGAAAGACTACACTCGAGGGGAGTTTCTTCCCTTGAGCGGAGTACACACATACACGTAAATTGTGTTTACCTGTGCAACTGTTTGTATGATTAGAGCCAACAGAGACAGAACAGCGCAGTAACTTGAATCTGTGGCTTTCAGGTGGATGAGATAGATAGCTTTTGTTGTTTCAGAGGAAGGATGCTGTTCCATATCACGTACTTCATCTGAAATGTTGCACCACATACCTGATTAGGCAAAAGCCTTCTTTAGAAACAAATTGAGGTTAGTACTCGTGAGATGTTCAGGCTTGATATTTTCTACAGAGTATCCAGAGATCAAGGAGAGGGGAGGAGGAGCTTTAATTTTTTTAATAAATAAGTTTCTAGGATTGTATCAGAATATTTTGTGCTTATTAAAAAAAACCCAAACAAACAGGTGGTGCAAAAGCAAATAGGCTGATAGGATTTTTTCCAAAGCTTCTATTTTAATGAAATAAATGTTTCAGAAAGGAATAGAGGAATATAAGATTTACCCAGAGGTAGGACCAAACTGAGATTTGATATCCAGTTTCTATTTTGAGATTATTCATTTTCTCCCCATTAGGCTGTACAGACCCAAATTGAGCAAGTTCTCTGTAAACTGAAGATTCATAATTCACTCCCAACATTTCATGTTCTAGTCTCCCTTGTATTGGTGTGAAAATCTAGATTTTTAACAGAGCTGATGATTCATTTTTTTTTCTCTTCCCTTGGAAATCATGTGTCCAGAAATGTGTGTGGTTCTTTTCTGTGCCTGCTTATTTTTATTTGTAATGGATTCTCTCACTCTCATCAGTAGCATATGTATGATACAGGTTGCCATGGTAAATATGAATTTTTTATTAACATTATAAATATAAATTTAAAACATGAGAAGCTGGTAACCGAGATGTTAGCACTGCTTTGGAGATTTTCCTGCTGCTGAGGGGATAGAAATTATATAATGTGTTAAAAATGGGAAAAGCAACATGTCTTGGGAAGGAGGTCCTGTAGTGATAGTATAGCAGCTTAAGGGCACAGAAATGTAGAATATTTGGGCTGTGAAGCAAAGACAATAGGAGGTCAGACATAAAGTGCTCTAAGTTAATACTGTACATGATAACAGAGCACTGGCACAGGCTGCCCAGAGAGGTTGTGGAGTCTCCTTCTCTGGAGATATTCAAACCCCGCCTGGACGCATTCCTGTGCAACCTGCTCTAGGCTAACCTGCTTTAGCAGGGGGGTTGGACTGGATGATCTCTAGAGGTCCCTTCCAACCCCTACCATTCTATGATTCTATGATATGGAACCAAGGTTCCAGTTTTAAACTCCTTCCTTCATTTCCGGTCCATTTGTAGTCAGCTCTTTGCATCAGAGTATGATCAATTGGCTCAGCCAAATTCAATATAAGAAAGAGAGTATGAAGGGACATGGTCAGCGTCAAGGGAGGGAGGGGCACAGGGCCAGCCGCCCAAAGTTTCATTTGTGACTTTACATCTAACTTGCTGTGCTAAACAATTAATTCTGGGCAGATTTTTGAAAACTCCCAGTTACCCAAATTTCGTTGAGCTCAATGGGAGTTACCTGCCAGGAAGTTCTTGAAAATTCACCTTCCTAGACATATAATGTCTCTAAAACTCATGTCCTTCAGCCTCTGTTAGATTTTTTGTGAAATTAGTCCGATGCAACTTTCTTTCTTGGGAGACGAAGAAACAGAAGTATTTTTGGATATGTGTTAGTTTTATCCAATGGAAAGTTTTTTTCTGCATAACCTGTGATTTCTGATGAGTTTCTATTCATCCATGAAGTCCCTGGTGTTACGACAGTGTTAATTTTTTACTGTGGATTCACTCTTGGAGCAGAGTTATGAGGTTGTTTGTTGTCTTGCCCTGGAACTTTGGACTTTGACTCGTATTTGATGCTGTCGCTGAAGAGTGATTTTAGAAGAAGCTACATGATGAGAGGTACTATCTTTCATCTGATATGTTAAATTGAGGTCGCTTCTGTCAATAGCCCTCTTAAAAATCACTTCTGTGTCTTGTCAGACCTTCCATTTCCCAGTGAAATTAATTCTAAAAATCAAGGTCTGTGTCTGAGATATTACAAAGCCCATAATGGTGGCTCTGTTGCCCTGTCTTCATTGCACTACTGGTATTTCACTTACTATTTTTGTCAGAACTTATATTATAAAAGTCAGTTTTACTCTGTTCTATATCACAAAGCAGCATATGTCACGCTAACTCCACTGAGCAGAGTAAGATTACTACATGAAATCTTTTATCATCTTGTGATATATATATGCACAAGATTACTCAGAAAATAACTTGTCACCACAGTAGACACTTCATGGTTGCTGGAAAAACCACTCCATACTGAAGGTCACATGTATGTATACGCTGATTTAACAGCTCTATTCACCCTTTGCTAGAACAGTGCTGCTAGCATAATGACAGGAGGCTAGTAAAGCTTCATATTTTCAAGGAAAGCTTTCTGATCCCTTCTGTTTAAAGGACTAAAGTTCCTTATATTAAAAAGAAACAGAAGTTTGTAACTACATTATTTTGTGAAATACTCTCAACTCTCAACTCCGCTTCACCTTGGACGCTATTAAGACTTCAAATGTGTCACAAATGTTTTCATACATCACACCTTAGTGATTGCAGCATTGGATTTGACACTTTCAGATTGTTAATTCCTTGGTTTGAATCATGTTGGAGATTGTTTTTTTTTAAATACAGATAAGCAGTTCAAATAGTAAAGTGTCTCTGGTTCTTTCAGCTGAGATGTTAAAAAGCATAGTCCTCTAAGATTCTTTGTAGACTGAAATCTTATAACCTATTCACAAGAACAGGACTTAGGAAAGCTGATTCCGGGTGCATGTCTCTCCTCCATACTCTGTTCACTGTATTGTATGCTTTTCTCCTTGATGCAGTTCAGTAGTGATTTCAAAGGTAAGAAGGCTTCCTTTCTGCTACTGTCATGAAAAGCCTCTTAGATTTTGCCCATTTGTAACCTATTGAAATATAACTTTTACTATTAGTGTCCTGTGCCTTTGAGGTTGGCTCCCAAAAGCCCAGGTCTTTCTGTTGGTTCTGTCCTTTCCCAACTGAGACGGTTAGTTTTGCAGATTTGCCTTTTATGTGTTCTGACTTAGAGTGTATTTAGAACTAAAGTTCATTTGGACTATGTGACACTGATTGATTTCTTGTCTTAAAACGTTTCACAAAACTGGTAAGTTTCTTTTATTTCTGTGGGATGGATTTGATAGGAAGTGACAGCATTTCACATTTTTCTTTTGTCAGTACACAAAAATTATGCGCTAAGTTACTTGACTTCTAACAGACTCACAAGGTTCCAGTCTGGCTTTGTGTTAATTGATTTCTTTAATGGTTCCAGTGATATCTTACTAGAGAAGAATGTTACATGTGACCCAGTAGCGTTGTGCTCTTTGTAGTCCGCAAATCGATAAATGCTCTTAAAAAGCTAAACTCTAAAAACATTAATTATAGATATAGGCAAAGGTCACTCTCTATCAAACTCTTCTCCCTATCTGATTTCTAAATAAAGAAATTATAAAGCAGCATGCAATTTGTGAAGTCTAGTGACAATGTTTACTTTTATATATAAATTAGTCTGTAAGGGTTCCATTTTGGAAATGGAATGGAAAAATTTCAGTGAGCAGAGTTCCCTACCCAGTTAATAAAAATGGAGGTCTCTCCTAGCATATTATACAGCAACAACAAAAAATCCAGAAACTGTGCTCACTGTCAGTATCTCCATGTGGAATTACTTCTTGATTGTAAAATGGCAGCAGAGTCTCTCAGTGCTTTTACAGTAACCAAACTGGGACCTAAATTGGTATTCTACCACTTTCATTTAAATTCTAGCAATTATATAAAATACATAGATACTTTTGGATATTTTTTCAAGCCCTGAATGTTGAATTAAAATGTGGAACTTCCTAATTATGTCAAATGCTGTCATGAAGAGTTCACTTGAAAGCAATCCAGACATTGCAGTGAAGGGTACAGCTTACTCAGCTTATTAGTCCTTTCACTTAGCTTGAGTTCTGTTGTGAAATTGCTTTAATAGCTTTGTTGCAGTTTTAAATGTTTTACAGGCTTTCCTTCTCCACGGAAATGTTAATCACCACATTTTGTTTAGGAATCTTTCTTAATGAAATCAGTATTTATAAAAGTTGGCAACCTTGTAGGCAAAATTCTGTGTTTATTTCCAGGACAGATGTGGCATAGACAAGAAGAATGCGGTGCTATTGCTAGATAGGCATGGTCATCTGGGTCAAGCTGCTCCAATTAAAGTCATCACCACGGGCCCTGGAAATGGCAGCGCTGTGTCCTATGCTCTGCATTGTGCAGGTGCTGTCAAACTGTGTCCTTGCAAAGTCAACTAAGACAGCTGGCTTTGCATTGAACAAAAGAAGTATTTCCTTGTTTCTTCTACTACAAAGGTTTGGGGGCAGTAGCCTATGGCAAGGGATAGTAACAAGCCACTGTAAATTATTGATACCTGTCCTAGCATGCTTCCTTGCAACATGAATGTGAATCATGACCTGAACTTCCGTTTAATTTGTTCAATGATACTTTAGTCTTAATTTTGGAATAGAAGAACAACGTTTAGCATTACAAATATGCTCGTTTTTTCTGTAAGTTTGCAGTATGCATTGAGATACAGGTTGTCTATACCAGTGTAATGTAAATGCAAAATGCTTTTATTATGAGTTAATGACACTGAACACTTCTGCCTTATTTTAAATCGCTGAAAATCATGCCAAGCTGTGGACCCTGGGGTTTTGGGGTCTTTCCACAGTAGGCAAAGGGATTTTTGATAATTGTGTGATAACTAACGTAAAAAACCCTAACGGTTATACGGTATGTACACAGCCTGTTTTTCTATAGCAGACATCATTTTGTTCGTTTTTAAGGTAGCATTTACAAGTAATTATAATTGTGCTTTTTGAAATGTTAGCTTCTGCACACAAAGTGGTCTACCTGCTTTGTCAATTTTGGTTTGACTGAAAAGGGCACTATTGAACCAGTATTTGAAATCAGTGCGTCTGATGAAATGTGGGTAGACCTGCTATCCAGAAGATGGGTAAAGGGACAGATAGACTCTTCAGCTAGAGGTTAGCACACCTGATGCAAAGCATCAGATTGGCAAGTGTGCAACGTGGTGCAAAATCAGCCAGTGTGGCTCCAGCCATGACTGGCATGGTTTTAGGTGAGCTTTGACCTTGCCCTGAAGACATGAGGACTGACTTACACATTCTGGCTTGTTGGCTGTGATGCACGGGGAATAACTTCCAGCTTAGAGATGGCAACATGCGGCTTCAGAGCAGTGGCACTTCCTAAGGCAGTGTTAGGGCAGTAACTGCTCCAGACAGATGCTAAGAATCTAGTTTATAGTTGCTGGTTTTGTACCATAAAAATGTGCATATAATCTCTCATAAACTCAAAGAAGCAGATGGAGACCACACAGGTGTAAGCCAGATTAAATGTAATGCAAGAATGTCATAGTGTTCATGTGTAATACTTCCAAATATAATTCATTAAGCCCATGCAAGTCAGAGAGATCTGGGGGGAAGAAAGGGTACTGCATTACAAAAATTACTAAGCCCCGCTGTCTAAATCAACTCAGGCATTGGAAAGAATAAATGTCATGGAAAGTCAATAAGACTTGGCTCCAGGGTAACCCATGTTATTTTAAATGTCATGCTCTGTACTAAATAGTGACTCATTTTGTACATGTTACTGAATCTTCTTGGGAAATTATCTAGATTAGACTAATGCCTGTGAAAGGAGCAGTCACTCCCTGGCTATCCATTTCTGATTTTTTGATTCTTTAAATATTGATACCCCTACAAGGAATCTAAGAGAAAAAATGGCTCGTAAACTAAGGGTGACCCAAATGCCTAGTAAAGATCTATGGCAGAGAAACCAAAGGTGTCAAATGCTGTATGAATTCCAAGACAGGAATGTTACATACAGAGGCAGACACACTTGCAGCTCTTACGTGTAGTTGGGGTGTGAAAGAGGTTTTCATATGTACTTACAATTTTCCAGGAAATATTTCATTGAAGTCATATGTATGCTAAAATAAACATCTTTAATTTATTGAGCTGAATACGATAGTGGTTTACAGTTTTTCCTCTCTCTAAACTCTGCTTAAGTGTCCTCAGGGTAACACAGATGGTTTTGATTGTGAAATACTTAGTTGTTAACTTTGAATTCCAGGTTGTTTTCTAGAGGAAAGCTGTTTTTCTGGTTCAGTCAGAACAAACAACATCAGATCGTAATGTTAATTTTATATGTGCTGGTCTCTTCATTCATGTTAGTCTTGTACTCAGTGTAATCAATGGCTCAGTCTAAAGCATACTGAAAGCAGTATGGAAGGTATTCTCTCGATTAATAGGAGTTGGATTTCTCGAAGAAAAAAAATCCTCTGAGGTCACAATCTGGCATCCAGTTTCCTTTCTACAATTTTAAGTATCTTCTCTGACTTTTTTGTGAACGTGAGAGAGATTTTAGAGAACCATCTTTAAGTTGACAACAGGAGTTGAAAGACCTTTTGTCTTGTTTCTGTTCTAACCAGATACATGCTTGTTTATAGCATTCTCCTGTATGACACCACAGAAAAGATCTAGCAGTTAATAACTCTGTTTCAAAAGCTGTGTATTTTGGCTGTAAATAGCATTCCACATGGAAAATTGGCACAGCAGGTGTCAGCTCAGGATACTCAGAATTCTTCCTCCCTCTGCTACCGAATCAGGCACAGGAAACATTGTAAGGATTTTGTGGTTTCATGTTCCACTGTGCTGTTTTTCATTTGCATTACTCCTATGTTCCTTCCCATCCAGCCTTCCACAAGTTTCTTAAATGAATGAGGTTCTACAAAAATGCAAGAGGGAGGACTATCTGAACTGCAGGCTCGGTGGCATCACCTCAGTCCCTAAAGGGATTATGGAGCAAGCCATGCGGGAAGCCACTTCCCAGACATTTGACAAGAAAGAAGATAATTGACAACAGCACAAATTTACTGGGACAAATGATGCCTAACCTATTCATTACCATCTAGAATGAAATGAGTGCTCTGTGGTTGAAAGAATAGCAGTGGATGTTGTTTACCTTGACAAGGCTCCTGACACGGTCTTCCATACCATCTTTGTAGCTAAACTGGTGAGACATGGATCGCGTAGTGGATGAAAAATTGGACTGGTGGCTCAAAGAGGAATGATCAATGGTTTCAGCGATCACCACTAGGACTGATACTGTTGAACATCTTCATCAGCACGAAGGGTCAACATGCACCCTCAGCAAGTTCGTGAATGATGCCAAATTGTGTGTGTGGGAGGGGAGCAGTTGATACACTAGATTGGAGCGGAGCTTCCATACAGAGGGACCTCAACAGCTGGGAGGAGTGGGCTGGTAGAAGCCTCATGATGTTCTCAATGCAAACACACTGTTCTGCCAAGATAACTTAGTACAGGTTGGGGGCCGACTAGCTAGAAAGCAGCTCTGCAGAAAGACCCACGGGGTCCTGGTGGACAACGAGGTAGTCATGAGTCAGCAGGAACAACCTGAGAGCAATAAAAGTCAATTGCATACTGGGCTGCCTTATCAAGACAGTAGCCAGCAGGTCAAGTTATTATTCCCCTTTATTGTTTACTTACAAGACCCCATGTAGAGACATGTGTTCAGTTTTGATCTATGCAAGAGAGAGATGAATAAACTGGAGCAGGTCCAGCAGGGAGTGAGTAAGATGGTAAGCTACAGCACAGGAAAACTAAGGAAAGTTAAGGCAGTGCAAGGAAAAGTTGAGAGCACTGTGCCTGTTTACCCTGGACAAGTAAAAGCTAAGGCAGTATCTAATTGCCGTCTTCCACTGCCTCAAGGAGGGTTATAGAGAGGATGGAACCAGAACTGCACAGCAAAAGAAAGGATGCAATGGATACGAGTTGCTACATAGAAAATCCAAAGGCATTAGGAAAATTTCTGAGATATAAGGTAGTTTTATTTCACAGGGGGTGTGCTTAAGTACAGGAACCATTTGCCCAGAGAGGTTGTGGATTCTGCATCCTTGCAGATACTGTAACTTCTGAAGTCCCCGAGCAACCTGATTCCACTTTGGAACTCCCCATGTTTTGAGGAGGAGGTTGGGCTCAATGATCTTCAGAGGTCTTTTCCAACCCAAACTGTTCTATAATTACTGTTCCATTCTATAATAAGTCTTCACCTCTGGACATGGCATCCTTCTGAAATGTAGGAGAAATGTAGCGGGGAGATAGGAAAAGCATGGGTTTGAAAGTTATTCTGTGGGCTTTCATAGAAGATTTTTTAGATTTTAGGTTAGTCCTTGAGTGAGCTCTCCTCCTGATTTCCACGGATCCTTAGAAGCATCACAGAGTTCAGTTAATGCCTGAATAGCAGCATGGTCCAGCATGTGGGGGACAAGACCGAGCTGGCTTCTGGACTTCACCATGTTGCTGCCTTGATAATGTACAAGTCTCTAGTTTGTTTTCCCCTCTCATTCCTTCCCTAATTAGACTGCAAACTTTTTGGATCGGGAAGTGAATTTTACTAGTTGTTTGGCATATAGCATGCTAGGACCTCAATGGGTAGGTGAGTGCTATATTTTGTAAAACACCATCTGAGGTGAACAATGCCGTAAAAATGCAAAGTGTTATAGCTGGAATTTCGCTCAGACTACATTTGTCACATAACACTGAGAGAAAATGAAAGTCCTCAATGCTGTACGGCTCCCAGTGAAAGACTGAAATAAAATCATATTATAAATGGAAATGTTAGCAACAGTGACTGGAGCTGGGGATTGAATTAGAGTAATCTGGGAGGAAAAAGGCTGAAGAATCTTGTTGCAGTTAATGGGGCAAGACAGGGGAGAGAAGAATCTGTATTTGCTCATAAGACTCTGCTGTTCCCTGGCTCCCTTCTCTTCCATCCTCCCAAACTAAAACCACAGGGCTTTATTTGGGGCTGAAATCCTCATGTGACTCAGTGGAAGACTTTCTGCTGATTCTGTAGTGTTAATTCTTGGAGGGTACTGTGAACCCTTGACTTCCAATTAATGTTGGTGTAAAGTGCTCATAGGATTTATGAGCCAGAATTAAGAAAAATAACTGATGTGGACTGCTGCCTAGGCTTTTGAGATTCTCTTGTAGCCAACTTTGCTGCCACTAGAATTGTTTCTGGCAAAAAGTACTGCAGCTTCCTTTCTTTCCTTTTCCAAAATGGAAGGAAATGTCTGATCACGCCGTGTGCACGTGTTTGTTCCCTGTGGTTTCTTACAAAGGCAACTGGAACAACTGTTGAAATGAAGAGTTCAGAGACCCAGCAAATAATTCTTGTGTTGCCACCCATGAGGTAAGAGAAGAGCAACCATAAAACCCACTCCGTGGCCTGGGGCAGATTAACTCACTTGTGGAAGAGCACTGTGTTATGACTTTCTCCTGGGCCATTGTCCTGGTTTGGGCCAGGACAGAACCGATTTTCTTTTAGTAACTTTACTTTTTAGCTAAGTCTCTTCGGAGCAGCTGCGCTCTCTGAAATTAACTGCATGTTTTCCAGACAGTAGCTGCTTCTAGCAGTGATAAGGCTCAGTGTTTGTAGTTAGTGCTGGAACATCAGTAGGAACGGTATGCAGAAAGGCTCTTGCTTATAGTTATGCCTATGGAGACCAAGGTCGATGCTTGATTCTGCTAACTTTCTTATGCGCCATATATGAAAGAGCGGAAAAGTGGTCGCAGCTGTGACCCTGCGGTGGGGAGGAGCGGGTCGGACAGGTGACCCAAACCTGACCGAAGGGAGTATTCCATCCCATACGCGTCATACTCGGTATAAAGCTGAGGGATCACGAGGGTCTCCCTCTCTTCTTCTATGGCCAATGTCCAAGGAGGACTCTGTCCGATTCTTCTGCCTTCAATCCCGATCCGTGCATTCCTGAATCCAGCTCCTGCCTGCTGCTGAGTACAGCCCGGGACTTTCCTGGGTTGTGCCCCGCAGCGTCCGGGTGACATTATTCATCATGAGTGGGGGGATCTCGATATTGGTTTTGTACATATTTGTATATTTGTATATATTTCATTATTATTTTTGCTATTATTATTATTATACATTATTATTATAGTTAGATTAAAGCTGTTTTAACTTTTCCAACCCGTAAGTCTCTTTCCCTTTTCTCTTTCCCCCCCTTTTGGGGAAGAAGGGAGTTAACAAAGAGCATCCGTTGTCCATTTAATAGCCAGCCCAGCTTTGAAACGTGACAGCCGTGCAATGTGGGTATGACTGGGACATGATATGGGTGCTTCAGCAATGTTAAATGCCTTAATAGCCCTGCTTTGCTCCCCCACACATCTGCCAAGCTAATTTCTGACCATTGGATAAGGGAACTGTGAACTGTGTTTGGTGATTTCCCAACCTTTCCCAAACTACACTAAGCCTGTGTCTGAGACAGCTCAGGATGGGGCTGAAGCTTTTGAAAATATTTGCTCCTAGCAATTATTTGTCAGAATTCACCATTTTCTTTAAAAAAAAAGAAAAAAAGGAGTCTTACCTACTGAGAGTATAAAGCTCTGATTTAATTTACTCTGGAGATGGTATTTCTAAAATAAATACTGGTCTTAGGTTTATATTAACTTGTTCTTTGCTCAGTTTTGCTCTGATAGAACTACGATGAACATATGGCAAGTGACTCAGAAAGCTCTGAATTTTATTTTGTTACTGCCCTTGCTTGTCTCTATTCCTCAGGAAGTTCCAGGATGTGATCTATGAGTAATTTGTAATTATGTGCAACTGGAAAGGTAATGCTGCTCTTGCAGATAAATCACAGAACTTGACGGCAGATGTAGATTCTTTCAGCTTCATTACCTTTGTGACCTCCAGCAGGTCACTGGATTTTGGTGTCTTAGAGTGCCTATCTGCTTAAGTGGGCTCAGAAGCCCTCTGAAGTACCATGGAGACTCAATATTTATACAGATTTGGTGAACTTTTAATGGATTGTTGTGTGAAAGTTAATGATATGATTTTTTAAGTATCAAACCATAGTTTAGAGCTCACCCAAGTAGCATGTTTCTGGTGAAAACCTTGCTGCTCTTAGTTCTGTTGGTTGGAAGCTGGATTAAAGTGCATGCAAGGGAGGAAAAATAGCAGCACCTGAAATCTGTGAAGAGATATGGCATAATGCGGCTTCTGCCTTTATGCTCTAGTAACATTGCTATCTGTAGTAATAACTGTTTTTACGATGGTCAGTATTCTAGTGTAGCTTCAGAAGAGGAACTTAAATCCTTCTGTAATGAATAGGCTATAATTTGAATACCTTGACTAAATACATAGCTGAGAAGAGGTCTCTTCCAACAGAAAATTTTCTGACAGAAAAGTCTTGACCTGTGATAATCCTGGGAAAACTGACCTACAGCTTAATCCTGCACACAAAATAGATTAATAGATGGCCAGAAGTAACCTGATGTCTTTATCAAAGACAACACTCCTATTGATTAAGGATTTTTTTGGTTGGTTCGTTGTGTTGTAGACTATGATAACTGCTGTGCATCGTGACACCTGGGAAATAGCTAAGACTATTATAAAGCATAATCTATCATTTTTCCTTTTTTATTCAAGCACATTTGTGACAACATAGCTGCTTGTTACGTNTTTTTATTGAAGCACATTTGTGACAACATAGCTGCTTGTTACGTTGGCTGAAAAAGAAGTATCTGTGCACATACTTCTGTAAAATTGAGTTGGACTTTTATGAGTAGAGTATTTGTATGTGATACAGAGAGGGCGATAAGGTGATGAAGAAGAGAGCCAGGAAGATCAGTTGGACTATACTGATCTCAAACTTTATGCTGGAGTCACAGGTCCATTTAACTGCAGTACAGAGAATTCTGACTCCTGAATTTTCTTTGGTATGATGATTTTAAAATAAGCCTTTAAAGTTTCTGTATTTTTAAGGATTTTGTAGTTGTCTTAAAAGTATATAGGGCTAATGGATTGACCTGTAGCATAGAAAAGGCTGAGTAAAAAAAATTTCCTTACGCTTGTGATTCTGGTACCTTTACATGCCTGTCCTTCAGTTCATTGAAATTTGTGTTGATAAAAGTTGGATTTGAGACAGACACTAACCTTAGTGTCCATGACATATTCAGACCCTACAAGGATACCTCCTTACTCCGTTTTTTTACAAGTGGTCTAATTAATTTCAGTGGAACTTGTCACAAGGCTCAAGATTTTTGATGGATTTAGGGGCTTTTAGATTGATTCTAAAATAGTGCAATGCACTTAACTTCCCTTTGCAGTTTGACATGAATCCTGTTCTAAGCTTTGACATAGAATAGCATAGCTGTGTGCTGTTAATCAGCTGCTGTGTCCCACTCCATATGTTTGCTTGTGATTTCTGTCTCCCTTTAATTGTTTGATTAACTAATGGAAGGTGTTATTGGTGTTTGTCAATTGCTTTGAAATCCACGTATGAATGGTGTCGTCAAGGTGAAAAGCTTTGGCAACGCTAGGAAAAACAGGCATTGCTTTGAATGTGGGCCATGGAGTTATCCTCAGTCACTCCCTTATCATTACTCGGCTTTATGAAAAAATAAATAAAACACTGGGGTATGACTGGGCTCATTAAAAACATATTTTGTTATTAAGCATCCTATAAAGAACATATTGTAATATCAATTACTGGCTTCAGCAGTTTTGGGAAATGAGAGCGTCAAAGTACATGAAAGCCAATATGCACCAATGGTATAGTCATTGATTTTCATAGGACTATGGGAGTCAAAAATGGAAATTCATATTGCAGTGATGTCCTGGGTAATTGACCATTTAAGTAATTCCGTAGTAGTCCTGTAGGTAAGGGAAGAGGTGCCCTTCTTTGGTGCCTTTTCCATATTAATGAGTTTCGTACTTAGTCTTTTATGCTTGTTTCATTTATAGTAGAGCTCTAAGTACCTGATCTTGACTCAAGAGTACTTGGCGTCTTGCAGGATCAGGAACTGTGCCTGCCGAAGCTTGCTGCATTTAATTTACTTGTATCATTTTATTCACTGTTACTCACTCCATCTATCCCAAGGGGAACATAGCGAAAGGAAAACAGAAAGGAGAGAGTGCCAGTGAACTATAACAGCAGAAAGAAGGAATTAATTTTAAACTGCTTTGAAACATGCTTTCTGTAAGCAATGCTGTCTTCCCAGGTTGCAAAGAGCTTAACTATTGAGAAGAACTGCAATAAACTTAGGTTTTCTTCCTACGGCATGACATAGCGCGTCAATAACACCTACTTACAAGCGCTGTCTAAAATGGATTTTCTAACCTAGGGAAATTGTCAAGTGGAGACGACCCAAAAAACCAGAAATACTTATTATGATCATAATTTATGGTGAGTCATACAGAGGGTTAATAAAAGACTTAATAGATATTTGAGTAAAAGGCAAATCAGCCATTACGGTCCAATAGGTTGCTTATGATCATTGCCTTTAACTATCCATTAAACCTTCTAATATTGTCAGCTGTAATATGTAAATCTTACAACAATACCATCTTTATAACATGTTATAGTAATTTAACCTTTATAAATTATTTATAAATGAAACCTTATTATAAGTGTAACCCATATTTTGTGTCTTTGGTTTCTACTCTGCAGCATGCTGCTTATTGTGCAGATCAGTATCGTCTGATTGCTTCCTTGTATTCCTCCATCTGCCTGTATGTAAAAAAAAGAGGATTTTATTTAGATTAGTATCCCCATGCTACTGTGGAATTGTACAAATGTCTTTAATTAGACACACAAATATTAGGAATGGCTCCCAAAAGGTCGGTTCAGGAAATATCAGAATGAATGTTACCGGTCCCAAAAGTGGCACATGCAACCCTGACGTGAAGGGCTCCCATGTCACAACATATGAACTTGGGAGTTAAGCCACTGTTTGATGTTGTACACTAAGCAGTGTTACTCCTCTTCCTCCTGTGCCATGACATCCTACCATGTGGCAGGATCAGCATTATGGTGTGGGTGGAAGGAAGATCCAGGCTCAGTGACGTGTCGTTTGGTGGGTTCCCTGTATAGCCCACTTCGAAGCAGGAGGGTGTTTTTGAAGCAGACCTCCCAGTTGTCACCGCTTGCTGCACATTTATTTTGCGTCATGGAACAGTTGCAGTTTGGATGAGCTAGATTGCTTTCAGAGGAAACTAAACCAGAAAATCCCCTGCAAGTGTGTACCAAATATGCCCCAATGCCTAATAATGAGGAGTGCAAACATGAATGGCCCTCAGCACCACGAAGTTCTCCAGCATGAACTGAATGTACACAAATAAAAGGCTCTTGGACATTTGAGCGGTTGTGCAGCACCTAGAAGGTACTTCCAGTGTTACATAAAGGCCCATATGGCAAGTGTTCCTTGATGTTTGCTGCTGTTGACCACCTTGAAATTTGCTCCTTTTTATTTTTCTGGGACAACTCCTACCTCAATATTCTTTTCTTTCTTTATAAGCACTATCTTGTGTTGCAGTCTGTCTTTGCTGAACCTTGTTCTCAACAGAACCTTGGTCTCTTTTACAGTATTTCTCTTTTTTCCTCATCCTGTTACTATTTCAGCCCTCTCTCCGCTGTCTTTCCAGGCGGAAATGTCTTGCTGCTTCAGCCTCCCAGAAGATCCAACAAGGTACATGCTGCAGCCCCAGGAATATAATGATGTTATTACCTTGTTCTGTGAGAAAGCTGAAAACTTCTCCAGTGGCAGAATAACCCAGTGGCAGAACAAAGAGCTTGCTAACCTCAGGATAGCTTCTAGATGCAAGGGGGCTGGCAGTCAATGGTGTACAAAGCGCTGGAAGATTAAGGTTCTCTTGATAATAACTACACTTTTGGGGAGACACAGTGAATATACCCCTGCTAAGGAGATCTGAGCAGCTTTTCAGATGGGACTACACCTCTGAGGCTGCTGTCCACTTGGATGCTTGTGCCCTGGGTCCTGGGATCATAATGCATGGGTCCTGGAGGAGAATTCAGCCTCCAATGCCACTCCAGGGAAAGCTGAAACCCACAAACAAGTTCTGTGAAAAACTGTCAACATTGAGGGATATTTCTTTTACCCGCTCTCTGCTGTGGCCAGTATCAACAGTCCCATGTGTCAGATTTAGTGCTTTTATTGTAGGTAAGCATAGGTCTGCACAGCAATGCTAGGCATCCTACCTCTTCCCCATGAAAACAAGGACAAGTGCAGGCTGGGTTTGTTTCAGAGATCAAGCCAAGGGTTTATCTTGATCTGCTGTTACATTAGAAAACTATAAAGTTTTCTGTCTCCCTTAATATTTTACCCTTAATTTCAACTTTATTCTAATGAAGGCAAACCATGAGAACAGTACCAACCTTAATGTTAGTACATAAACGATGTGTGTGTTTTAGGTGACTAGCCGTAAGTAAGGCTTGGCTTGTTTCCTTCCTCTTTCTTGGCCTGTGTGATAATAAACAAACAATTCTGATGAGTTACTTATCAAACTTGCTTGTAATGATAAATAAGAATAAAACCCAGGTAATTTAAAGTTATTTTTTAAATCGAAATTAAACATATTTCCTTTTGAAAATACTGCTTTTAAAAATACCTTTAAAACATGAGTATATACTGAGCCCTGACTTTAGTAAAAAAATACTTTTAGTTATTTTGATGCCTTAAAAGTTTATTATATTGTTGTTGATATTTTCAACAGTCAAACCACTGCAGTCACTAAGTGTTTGAAACCATAGGTTAATAAGGCTATAATACAGGATCAGTTTTTTTCTACAGACACAAAAGAATGCTCCCTTATTTTGGCCTTTTCCAGTAGTTCAGTTCAATAATTATTTAACTCCACGCTGAGAAAGTGACCTGGCTCAAAAAGCAGAAAACCTTGTTTTTCTCTCCCAAACTGTTGGTAGGATAGGAGAATCAAATCTACTAATTGAGCACTTGGAGACAACAGCTATAACAGATAATATCAGATTAGTTTGCTAATTTTAGATTAGTAAAGCCTGCTTTATCAATTAGAAGAATTTGAAAAGAAAATAGGAGTTGACAAACATCTTTCTTCAGCTATACAGCAGATTGAAGATTTTTACTTAACTTATAAAATAGCCTCAAATGCTGTGTTATGCATTTGGGGTGAACTAGAATTTTTCATCTAATTCAGTTTGACAGAAGTTACACAAAAGCAGACATTTAACAAACAAGACAGATCCAACAAACAGTTGGACAGAGTCCAACTCTAAGACCTCGAAGAGTCAAAGTAATTGTGTATGACTCAAATAAGGGCTTAAATTAATTTATTTTTGTCAACAAAGAGAAAGTAACAATGCATGCCACCAATGAAAATCAACTAAGTAAAGAATACAATTGCAAAACAGAAGTAATGATTATTTAAGTTTTTCTACTTGGTAATTCAAATTATCATTAAAATCTGTGACTATCAGCACAGCCACAAATTACCAGTAATTCAAAGGCACCAGCAGAACTTTCTTTACTGTTCAGACAGCCTCAGTATTCAAAGATAGAAATTTCTGTGGCAAGATGGGAAATAAATAGAAGAAAGATTCTGTGGAAGGAGACTTGATTATGTTTTCAGTAATTCCTCAGCGGTAAAATGCTTATTCAGCAGTTAAAACTGAATTGAAATGTTCTTACATATATTGAAATGCTAACTTACTCTACAGGAAATCACATTCATTTCAGCATCTTGTTCGGTAATGTGGTGGTTAGTCAGTCTCAGACTACGGATGGTCTTGCTTCTTTAGTTTCTTCTTTCTTACTCCTGGTAACACTTTCTCTGTATTTTTAACTATAAGTAGTTAAACTGACCACCATAAGAAAATTGAGCCAACGAAAGCAGTTTGCCTTTGGATGTGAACTTAATGGAGAGACAACAACAAAAGCCCTCAGAAGACCGTTAATTTGGACTGAAAAGGCTGAGCTATATTTTTAATTGTAACACTTTTAAATTCTGTGCTGCTACTTCAGATTGCTTCTCAATGGATTTAAATGGTATGTGATGATTTCGGTTTCGGGTGACGACTGATCAAATGTATCTGAACAAACGTAACTAATATGACATTCAAATTCTGCTCAAACAAAAAATTAATATGAATTTCATATTTCCATGCTTTTAATAAGCACAGATGTCTTTCCAGTGGCTCAGGCTCTGTCAAGCATCAGTGCATCACTTTTTGTGGACTCAGACACATTTCTATGCACGTGCCTGGCATGCAGAATCAAACTGGTTGATATTCAGGCATAACTGATGTTGATTTTCTTGAATAGCGATTGTGGTCCTAGTGTAAACATCCTGAAACTCTTTGCTTTTTCAGTACAATATGCATTTAGTAATTTCGGACAAGAAGGGTCCTGGCTCATCAGTGAATCATGTTCCCCGGTCTGGCTGGCAATTTGATCATATAATGCCTGTAACAGACTGATGCAGCTCTGTGCCTCTTACTGCTTGACAATGGGTAAAAAAGATAAAATTGCTGATACTTCTTTTAGCTTCTACCAGGTTACTGAAGATAAATAATGTCCTAGCCTAAATTAAGTATCAGTTTAGTGAACAATGAAGCATATGAATACAAAAATTGCCGTGTAGGCCAAAAGAATTGCGTGTCTAGTCCAGTATCCTAGGTTTGACAATGTCCTGTTCCAGAATGAGTTTTAAGAAACTCTTTTCTGAGTCATCGCACCGTGACCTTCCTCTGGGAGAGGCATTTTTGTAAGGGTTGTCAGAAAGAAAATACAGAAAATACAGAAATTACAGAAAATAATGCTGAGAATCTCAAGAAATCATTTTTTCCCATTCTTCTCCCATAATCCTAACACATTCTTTGCCTCTTTATTTGCAGTTCTGTGTTGATCAGAAGCTTTTGTATTCGATCTGTTTACAGTAGTGCTCCTGTCTCTTTCCTGAAAGGTTCTAATTAATTTAGAATTTATCAGTGTCTAACTAATTCCGACAGGATTAATGTATAGTGAGCTGTGTCTGGATTAAAATCCTCATGTGTTGGATTCCTGAGCAGATTGGTGAAAGCATGCAATTCCTTTCAGTTCTAAGGCAGTTTGATATGGTAGTGACCAAAAATTTTCACCACTGCGAATGGAGTTTGTGGTGGTATCGTCTGATCACTTTTTTCATAATTGGTATGTTTTTAGGAAATCTTCACCAAGAGGCCACGGCTGGCAAGATGTAGAGCCTGTGCAGGTGTCTCTGAGAGGTGGGCCAGAGAGAAAAAGCTGACACTGCTGCTTGCTCTGCATTATTAATTCTAAAAAGGCCCTGGGGAAGGGCAGGGAAGTATTTTTTTTTGTCAGTCAGAGACTTAAATGATCTTTCTGCCCTCCCCACAATGATGTCCTGAGTGTCTTTTGTGCCTTGGGTCAATGAGTCAGACAAGTATATCATTCCTTTAATAACCTAGCCAAACTCAGCCTAACGATGTGCTGGTGACTGTGACCACGGCCAAAGGATCCAGCAGTAATAATGCATTCTGATTAGGAGGCACCTATGCCTGAGGATTGTAGCTTCATTAGCTGCAATTAGTATGAGTATGCAACAAGCTGAAATATGCCCAAGAGTGCAGGATGAGAGAAATCTGAAGAAAATTACCATTTACATCCCATTGCATCAAAAAAACTTAAAATGGACCATAAATGTATGTCTGTACAGGAGCAATACAGTGTACAGCCTATTACCTGGTTGAGTCCTGACATGCATATAGATATGGTAATCTCATTTCATGGCAAGAATGTACACAGTGTATTCAAAGAGTGAAACAGACACAACACACTGGATACAGGAATTATCAATATATGAGTAGTTACCTATCATTTGAGATAGATTGATATAGATAGTAGATACGTAATAATTGATATATCTAGGACATGTACATATGTATTAGATGCAGGAATAAAATAATATCTTTGCCTGTTATATGTCTGACATCTTACTAATTGCACAAATTTTATCTAGACAGCAGTATTTGTGATGGAAAAAAATTTATTCCTTCCAGAAGTTTCAAGTGCAAAGCAATAAAAAAATCTAGGGGTTTATTACATACTTTCTGTGATTATAAAAGAATCTTCACCTATTGCATGAGTCAACGTGTCATGACAAGTCTTACCACAGATCATCAACTATTACTTATAAGTTCAGCATTCATGGCCAGTGTTCCCTTTTACTATGGTAGTAGTCTATCCTAGACAAACGGCATTAGAAAGACATTACTATGCCTTAGCACTGGAGTTGTTCAGAACTCCGCCATCAATCACCATTATTAGTAATGCCTGTCTCATACGGAGGACCTGAAGAGGACCCGGGCTTTTCTGTGTTCACTGCTGTGTAAGGCTGGTAGGAAAGTGTCTTGACTTCTACAGCCTAAGGCTGAAGTTGCCAAGGGAGAAGCGGAGAAGCATGTAAAAAGCCCAAACAAATGGCCATTAGATGTGCAGAGTGCACGCATGCATGTATCGGGGCACACATTTTTGCTAGTTTGCTAGCAGAGAAATCAACCATTTAGTTTAGTTTTGTGTTAGTTCATTTCTTCTAGGCATCATGACAGAGGTGGGTAATGATAAAAAAGGGATGATGCGGGTGCTGCTGCTCTAACCTGGTGGGAGTTTAAATCTCTGTGTCAGATGATAGACAAATTCTAGAATCATAAAACACTCATATTGAAAGAGACCTCCAGAGGTTATCAGTATCATTCCCTTGTCCCAGTCTTCTCTGGGTTTGAATCCACAGAGGGACCTGGCTATATTGACAGTCCTCATACAAACTGAGATTCATTCCTTCATTACTCTTAACTGCATGTACTCTGTTCATCTTAATTTTGTGAAGCGTAGGTACCCGAACTGGTAATTTTTCATGATGCTGAAAGACTGATTTAGCATACTGAATAACCAAAAATGCAGTTCTCTGTTTCTTCTGCTCCTTGCATTGTTTCTGTAGCTGGTGTGGTATCAGCCAGCTATTACGGTTTTATTTGTCTTGATTTTTACAAGTTCATCTTTAGATTGGCTCACTGCACAGCAAATGCTGTAGCCACAGTCTCTAGTGATATATTTAAAAACTCTAATTCAGTCTTACTACTGCTCAATATGTCTGCAACCTGTCAAATTGATTATAGCCTTCTCATCACTCAGCAGTCTTCTGCTGAAGGCCAACATGTTGCAGAACATGAGCAACTTTCATCCTTTCAAACTACTTTTTTTTCTGCTTATATACATTCTGCATGGAACTCAGAATTTATCAGTGTTTTTATAAGAAGGAAATAAAATCTCAGGAGAAATTTATTTTTATTTCTATTTTGTTTATTATGTATGTCTTCTGTTGTGATTATAAAATACAGAATATATTATTCCTTATATTGAGGAACAGGGATCTTAAAATAATGTTCATCTGAAGTTTATAGGAAAAGTTTTTCATGATTTTTCCATTTTAAATGCATTTTCAGTTTTCCTGTGGGATATAAGTTATTTATTATGTTCCTCTTTTCTTTATCACAGTGTGTGGCGTTCTTAAGGTGTTATGGAGTTGTATTTCCACTTTTTTTCCTATATCGAATCATAGAATCCTAGAATGGTTTGGCTTGGAGGGGACCTTAAAGATCATTTAGTTCCGACCCCCTGCCATGGGCAGGGACACTTTCCACTAGACCAGGTTGCTCAAAGCCCCATCCAGCCTGGCCTTGGACACTTCCAGGGAGGAGGCATCCACAACTTCTCTAGGCAAGCTGTTCCAGGGTCTCACCACTCTCATTGTGAAGAATTTCTTTCTAATATCTCATCTAAATCTACCCTCTTTCACTTTAGAACCATTACCGTTTGTCCTATCACTACATGTCCTTGTAAAAAGTCCCTCTCCAGCTCTCTTGTAGCCCCCTTCAGATACTGGAAGGCTGCTAGAAGGTCTCCCTAGAGCCTTCTCTTCTCCAGGCTGAACAACCCCAACTCTCTCAGCCTGTCTTCATAGGAGAGCTGCTCCAGCTCCCTGATTGTCTTCGTGGCCCTCCTTTGGACTCGCTTCAACAGGTCCATGTCCTTCTTATGTTGTGGGCCCTAGAGCTGAACGCAGTACTGTGGGTGGGGTCTCATGAGAGCAGAGAAGAGGGCGACAATCACCTCCCTTGACCTGCTGGTCTTGCTTCTTTTGATGCAGCCCAGGATACGGTTGGCCTTCTGGGCTGCGAGGGTGCATTGCTGGCTCATGTTGAGCTTCTCATCAACCAACACCCCCAAGTCCTTCTCCTCAGGCAGGACTGCTCTCAATCCATTCTCCGCCCAGCCTGTAGCTGTGCTTGGGATTGCCCTCACCCATGTGCAGGACCTTGCACTTGGCCGTTTTGAACTTTGTGCCGTTCACATGGGCCCACCTCTCAAGCCTGTTGAGGTCCCTCTGGATGGCTTCCCTTCCCTCCAGCATGTCAACCACACAGCTAGGTATCATTGTCAAACTTGCTGAGGGTGCACTCAATCTCACTGTCCATGTCACCAACAAAGATATTAAAGAGTGCTGGTCCCAATACCAAACCCTGAGGAACGCCACTTGTCACTGGTCTCCACTTGGACATCGAGCTCTTGACTGCAATTCTTTGAGTGCGACCATCCAGCCAATTCCTTATCCAGCGAGTGGTCCATCTGTCATGTTCATGTCTCTCAAATTTAGAGACAAGGATGTCATGCAGGACAGTGTCAAATGCTTTGCGCAAGTCCAGGTACATGGATCTTGTGCACCTCCAGTAAAGTTGCTTTTGATCTCAATAGGTACCATTGTGATGAGAAGTGGCTCTCTGATTTTAAAACTGCTGAAAATAATTTGCTTTTATTCAGAAATTTGAAAGGACAAGAGAATGCTATAAATAGACCTAAGAAGAAAGCCAGCACTGGATGCAGCCATAATGTGAAAGAAGGGTTGTTGCTGGATGACTGCTTCTGTATCCTCTGACTGACATCATGTGCTCCTCTTGGTCCACTGCTTTGCCCTTTGTGAAGTGTAGGGAGAGAGAAAGGAGTCAAGTACCATGCCCTGAGTTTGCTCCACAACCAGCCTCACCATGACAAGAGGCTCCTTCCTTTAGGGTCACATGCTGAGCTATTAGGAATATTCTCCCAGCCCCCACTCTTTTTTTCCCCTGCAGCTACGTCTATTCTGCTTTTCTAGACAATGATGTGTTTTTGCAGATGGATGTACTGCTTGTTGTTTAAGCTTCCTTTGTCCTTGGAGCAGCATCAAGAAATTTGTTGGAGTCATTTAGCGACAATAAATAGTAACAGCCTGCTGTTGTAGGCAAGTGACACAGCCCGATCTGGTTTCACTGATAGTAATGTTTAAACCACCTGAATTTGAAAGGGAGTAGAACTGTCAGAAGTGTTATTCCTGCAAGTTTTGTGAGAACAGGTTGGCTGGCGACAGAGGTGTAACCTGTTAGTGTTGGAATACCTTTCGTTCAAATATGTTCAGGCATCAGTGTCAATCCATCTTCAATATTAGATTTTCTTAATGCTAGTAATTGTAGAAACGCATATTTTAAAACAGGAGGACTCACTAAATGGTGGTTTATTTTTATTGCAATTTATCATTGGAAGGCTGTGTCTGGGAATAACTGGATTCTCTGATACTTTTTCCTTCATTACTTCTTTCTAAACCTGATAGCCTTTTGAGTACAGCTTCTAAATATGGCACAAGAAATAATTGATGAAATTGTAAGGGATCTTAATGGCCTTAAAAACTACTGAAAATTATAATTCTAATTTTTGTATTTGTAAAGAAGAGTTTCTACTGCAGGAGCTCAAGGTAGATATCTCAGGCTGCCTAAGAATCTTGTGCTTATCACCTCTCATGTGCTTTAAATCTGATACAGTACTTGGATCCTTACGTTTCGTCCGTTTTTCAAACTCATAGAAATTAGGTACATCGTGATGCTTTCAGAATCTAAATATTTAATACAGTCTTCTTCCAGGAGATGGAACTATATTGATCCTGTGTTCTTAATCTTTACAACCTTATCATTTGTCTGAGTGGAATTTGAAAGCTATCCTTTGTGTTTTCTGGAGTTCTCTATCCATGCTGAATGACGTGTCTAAACTCCAGATTACTAGGACTGTAATTTATGTAACTCAGTTTCTCAGTCTATCTCCTGTTGAAACAGTGTGTGGTTTGTTACCTTATTGAAATAGACTGCACTCCATAACTTAATGTTCAGTCTTTCAACAGGTAAGCTAAGGGTCTAAGTGTGAACAAAGGGAAACATTCTGAACTTCATACAAAGAAGCTGTAATTCAAACAACAAAGCACCTATTTTTCAGAACATTTAATAAGGAGTGGTCATTAAATAGAGTAAAATCAAAGCTTCCAACACTTTTTCTGGGTTGAGATTGTAAGTTAGTATAATAAAAGCTTCAGTAATGAGGATCAATTAAATTTAGTCATATGAGGACCATAAGTAACAGAACATTCACCACCACTCTAATGAGAGGGCACTTGATTTTAGTAGAACGTGCTTTCTCTCTATGAAGTTAATTATATGTGTTTTTCATGTTTTAGATCTAGGATTTTTAACAAGTAGCATCTACACCTTACTTCTATTCAGGCAGGTATTAATTATAGCGTAGGGACCGTAATTTCTGGTATTATCAGTTGGTGACAAGACTTTGCCCAAATCAATCTGGAACAGACTTTGCACCTTATTATAAAAGAAAGGAGCAGGTAGGGGCCATGTGATCTTTTAGAATGGTAGGCAATGTAGAGAATGCGATGCATAGCAAAAACTCTAAAACTGAAGTTGCCACCTTGCACGGGGCTAGAACGGCTTGTTCAGAAAGCTAAGAGTTTGCAGGTCCTTCTCCCCGGTGAGCATTACTAGAAGTTTACCATCACTGTGCGCTAGGAGGAGTTCGATACATTTTGACCAAAATTGTTGCTGAAAATGTCCAGTAACTAATAGTAATCTATCCAACAGACTTTCTTTCTGCAGTTCTGTTTTTGCCATTATATCTTTAATCCCATTTGTCCAGAACACGTAGTCCAGTCCACCCTCGCAATTTCTGAGACACTGAATCATTTCATTTCCCTAAATCCTGCTGTGACTAGATGATGAATTCTTGCAACTCAGTAATCTTGCACCATTTCCCTCACTGAAGTAACGTGTTCAGTAAGAGGGACACTTGAACTAAGCTTGGTGCTTTTGCATCAAGTTTCTTGTGACCTAGATGTTCATGTGGCTGACTTGCTTAATGTCTTGCAAAAGTGAATTCTGTTTCATGAAATTAATGGGAATAGGACATAATTCTGTTAGTTGTTTGGCTAGTTTGATAATGCCATCTGAAAGCAATGGAAAATGACATGTAAATAATTGAATTTCGCATGCCTGTGTGGTTATTTTGTTGTTGTTGCTCCATATCTGAGTGTAGCTTCATAGAGATAGAAAGGTGTGCTTGTTGCTGCTCTCTCCTTTTATGGTTAAGCTACTTTGCATTTAAAAAGTTGAAATGGCGATACAAACAGAGCAAAGAGATATAAATAGAGCACTGTCTCTCGATATCCAGTAACAGATGTTTGAGGAAAAATAAAAGAAACAGGGCAAATACTGAGTAATCTTTCCCTGGTGCGATCCAACCTTTCTGTAAATGGC
This sequence comes from Steatornis caripensis, assembly GCA_013398225.1. Classification (NCBI taxonomy): domain Eukaryota; kingdom Metazoa; phylum Chordata; class Aves; order Caprimulgiformes; family Steatornithidae; genus Steatornis; species Steatornis caripensis. Next base: position 48,847 of record VZSC01003619.1, read on the forward strand.
AACTTAGGGACTTTGAGACCTGGATGTTTCATCTGTGCCATGATGCTCAAAAGCCTTGATGCGCCATTACTGCTCTCTAATGTCTCTTTATACTTCTGGCTTCCACATATCATGTGGAATTTAATTATGTTAAGAAGTGTTTCATTGTGTATGTTTTAGACTGCTGCATGCCGAATTCACGAGCTACTTTCTCCCTACCAATGATTTCGTAGAACCATATTGTACTCCTCTTCCGTCATCCTGCATCCAAGCTCGAGTGCCTAACTAGCCTCTTCTCCTACAGACATTGCTCGTACTTCCAACCGTCATTGTGTCACATTTCCTTCTTCTGGTTCTATTACATCCTTTCTGAGATGGGAAGATCAGCTCTCCACACAGTAACTAAAGTGTAGGCAAACCATATATATGTACAATAGTGAAAACTGTCTTTGCATCTGTTCTGTTTCTCTTCTAAAAATGTGGCCGTCCTAGGATGTTTGAGTACCTCGTCATGGCTTTTACAAGGTCTTTACAGGGCATTTACAGTTCATCCAGGAAGACTACCCCTTGTATCTCTTTTAATGCACCCTTTCCTGGTCTTACAGAGTTTCAGAGTTCCCAAATGGCCAGATTCTCTGGATATGACTGGCTCTGGAGCAGGTACTCCTTTGTCCAGCACTTCCTTTAGCCCTTTCACTTCTGAGCCTCACAGCAGCTACTGCTGGCTGCTTCTTAGTGTTACTGCTGCTCCCCATGTTAAGTATGCAAAGGTGCTTCCCAGCGTGTATGTGCCAGTAGTCTCTCCTTCTCTGTTGCTTTGTCTGTCTCCTCCTGCTGCTTTCACATGCATGGAGTGCCATGTTCTTCCTTCACTGCCTGCTCCCACTTCTACATTACTTTGCTTGTATTATTTTTTCCCCTCTCATCTTTTTTAGAAATCAATAGCGAAGCATTTAATGTGATGGGAGATTGGAGGTCTGTGGCCCATTTTGTCAAGCAGCATAAAAACTTGACAGAAAAGGTAGTCTTAGTTCATAAAAGCTTACTATATAAATTAAAGGTAACGGAGGCTGTAACAAGGGAAATGGAGCTGAGCAGCGAACTGTAAAAACTAGAGGCAGTCACAATGACACTACAAGTAGACATAGGTCCTAGTCTAACCTGGAGATCTGTGGTACTGAAATGTGATGTGAAAGGAATAGTCCGTGTGTTTATAATAAGCAGAATTAAGCCTTTGATTCGGATACCACTAATCACTAAAATAAAAACACTAAATACACTTCAAGGTTAATAACAAGCACTCCCCATCATAGTGTTGTATTCATGGTTTTATGCACAGGAAGTCTTTTGTACTCATGACATGATAAAAAGTTATTACTGATAGATGAATCAGCTGCTTAACAAAAGCTAGAAAATATTCCACTACTAACAACATTTTACCTAAGCTATACATTTCTCCTCATAATTTTTATAGTGTCTTAATGTAAGATGTTATCTTAGACCTGTATGTACAACATGTAAGGGGTTTTGAGAATAATAAATTAAAATTGCTATAGAAATAATACAGGAGTGCTTAAGAATGACTTTTAAATGGTTCGGTGAAGTAGATATACTGGAACAGCAATCTAAATTCTATCAGACAAGGTAATGGAGGGTAAAGAAACTGGCAAGCAGAGTGACTGGAAAACTAAATGATAATATAAGCCTAAAGCGTAGAACAGCTTTGAAAAACTCTATGCAAATGGGCCAGGAAACTAATGTATACATGAAGACCTGTAGCTTCAGAGGAGTAAAAGGAATATCTGGTTGAAAAGGGGTCAAGGAAGAGCTGAGCCAGAGGTTTTGCTGAGTGCTTTTGCTCTAGTTGTATGGCATCCATGCAGCTGAAGGCTCAATTCCCATTTGTAGTGGTTTGATTTAAAATAAGGCCTATAACCATACAAAATACGGCTGGTAACGGTCATCTGGTGAACCTCTTGGCTCCAAACCAGGATCAACTGTACCTCAGCCATTCTTGACAAAGCCTTGTTTTACTGGTCCTTAAAAGCATGGGGATCTGTATTCACCAGAGGCATTCTCTACCAAGAGCTGGCAATTCACCTTAGGGAACTTTTCCTGGTAACTCACCTTAGTATTTATTTCTGCACTTTACTTCTAGCCACATCCTCAGCTGACAAGAATGAGATCTCGCTGCTGTATTAGCTTGAACCTCAAGCTTCACTTCTCTGCTCCCATAGTCATCCCTAATGTCTGTATGAGACCCTTTGACGCCAGCCTGGAGTGACATGTTCACCTCTGTAAACAGGGAACTCAGGTCAGTGACAAAATGGTACAGGTGCCATATTTCTGTCTCAGGTATTTTACACAGAAATATTTGCACATTGCCTTGATAGCTACGGGTAGCTACTATTTTGGCTGATACCTGGATATGTAGCAGCCAATCGCGAATGTACGAATCCTCCATATTAAGCCTGGAAGAAAATCCTGGCTTGAAAGGAGAACACATCTTGGAGAAATCCATAGGAATACAGTCTGGAGGAGAAACATTCATAGCTGGTGAATTCTAGTTTGGATGTGTTCAATCTAAAGTGTTCTGACAGCGGAGTGCTTACTGATAGCTTATTTGAGAAATACATAATAAAAATAGCAGAGAGGCAATTTCAGTTCTCATATAGAACAATCACTGAGAAAGTTGTTCCCGGTGCTTTTCTAGAACTAGACAAGTGTTCAGAGGTTTCTTTAGCACTAAGAAGTGCTCTAAAAAGAAAGCTTAGCACCATGGTCCAGCCACATGACAAACCATCCTGAGTGAGTGCATCAGTGTATCATCATATGCGTATCATAGGGGAATCCCATGGGGGTTTTATAGATTTGGTGTGTATTGATGATCTGGCTGCTGTTGAATACAGTAAAACAGCAGATGCTACATTGAAATTTTAATTGAGGAGAAGACTGTTTTTAAGTATCTCATCCAATGTGGTTCCTTGAGGGTTTGGAAGGAAGGATGTTCAGACAACATGGCAGATAGATGTCTTTTCTGTGCTGGTCAGTGCTACAGCTGTACTTGGTGTACAACCAAGCCCAAGCTTCTCAGCACATGTGGTGTTTGGAACAATTAACTCTGTTGACTTCAAAAGGCATAAGAATTTGATGTAACTTACTCAGTTTTTAGCTAGTTGGATAGCACCACACATTATTTAGTTTTGATTAGCTTAGTCAATGCAGAGGGCTAGTAAATGTTAAACATTAATATTAATCATACAGGAGTGCCACTTACACGCTCTCAGCATTCTGATCTTTAGCCAGAAGTGCAGGTGTGCAAATGAATAATGTTTTGGTTTTAAAAGCCAAGCCTTTCTGCCTCTCACACCTGTACAAGTTTGGAAAATAAATATAGACAACAAAAGCTTTTCTAAAGTATTATTGCCCAAGGATTCCCTACCCAAACACTTGCAAGACATGCACACATATATAAAAGAAGCAGATGCTATTCTGAGAAGTGTAAAGCATGCGTACTGCATATAAGTTGATGTGATCTACTCCTGCTCATCAGAACAGCAGCTTGTAGGAGGTATTTGATTACCTGCAGAGTCTGGCCCTGGCTCAGCAGACTGGTATATGATTATCTAAAAAGCTTCATCTTGCTCCCTCTGAAGTCAATGACAGTGTTCTCATCTTTTTGTCATTAGTGGCTCATCTCTTGGCAATATTTCATTAGATTGTAGTTCACATACATGAGCTTCCAATTAAAATCTTTGTAAATAGCTTCCTTCTTGTTTGCTATAACAGAGACACTTAAATATTTCCACCTGCCTTCTGCATGTTTTGTTATCTTATTGTAGGTTCATGTTTCTTTTTAACACTCAAAACTACAGGGTCAAAATAACTACAGGAGTAAGTAGTATGTTACTCTACTGATTTCAGTTAAGTTATAAATGCATAGTTTACAATCTGCATGGCAAAATGCAAAAGCTGGTATTAATAATCTCAGTTGTTGTAAGAAAACCTAATTTGATCATTGCTTGTTACACTATATTTCTGAAGATGTTAGTTCAGAATGAAATATGAATTTGGTAAAGTATATTTGTGAAAAGAATCAATCACGCAGGGGATAATATTCCCTGAAAGTTGCACAGACCCTCATGAAAACTCTGCTTCTGAAGAGCGAGGTCCTCTTGTAGTACAGGATACAGAAATGCCTAATATGTATATTCTGGAGGTCAAGGAGGAGATAAGATCAAAAGCAGTACAGAACATTCCTAATAAATAAACTTTTTATGAAGACAAGCCGGATCCTGACTTGCCCCCCCAGGGAGCTCCAAAAGGAAAAAGCAAGTGTGGGTATGAATCTCTTCCTGGTGTTGAGTGAGACAAGTGATTCAGGAAGGAGTTAGCACAGTTACTGTTAGAGTTTCAGCTGTGTAAGTTAGCATAAGCCCATAGTTGCTACCTTGGTAACATAGCTGGGTAAGGCACGACTGAACTTGTTTAGAGCTAGTTTGGTTATCTCTTTTAACAGCATATGTGAATCTGGCTTAATGCGTAAAACTTGGGGAAAACACAATTACAAGATGATGATGGGGAATATCGGCAGAACTATTTAAAATGAAAAAACATCATGAAGGGATGAATTCAACATTTCAGAGAGATTGAAAGGATATCTAACTAACTGGAAATAATGGAACTGAGTCAAAGAAAAACTGTTAGGAAACATATCTCATTTGCATTGTGGCTCTAATGGAGTCGCATTTTCTTACATTTGAGCTCATTTAAGGCATACATCCACCTAAACAGATCACTGTAGGCTTGGTTTGCATGTTAGTAAGTCTATCTAATGTTCAGAAACAACATTTATAGTAGGGTAAGAAATAAGTGAATGGCAGTAGCTGTTAAGATGTGATTAAAGTTGATGTGTATGTCAGAGGTGGTTAACTTCTGAATGGCTAGAGGCTACTTTTGTTCTCTGGTAGGTGTTTGGTGACCAGAACTAGCAGTCATGTTTCTGTGGCATTGCATGACCTGTCCTAGATTAGCATCCTCTGTATAACCCCCACACAGAAATGCTTTTTAATTTGTCTGGTCTGTTGACCTGATGGCATTCCTGGAATCCAGGTATCTCTAAGGTTTCAGTTCTGCAAGACCTAGAAACCTCAGATTACTAAATGGCCGCTCCTTACAACTGTGCTGCAAATGGATTTCCAACCTAGGGTAGGGGGCATGGTGTGAATAAGACTTTAGGGTAAGCTGGGAATAAAAAGTCCATATGACAAATATGATTGATAGCTTACATTGGTGCATCATTAGTATGGGAAATACTACTATGAAGTCAGTCCTTCTCCTTTGAAATGCTAATGCCTAGTGAATGCAATGGACGTGAAGTCGGGATTTTCTCCATACTTACTCCTTTTTAAAAATGCACAAAAAAATGTTTTGTTTCAAGGGATGCAAAGGAAGATTCCTGGTGAAATCAGTGGATCCGCTTGCATGACTTAAGTTAAATATGTGCTGAAGGTCTCTGCTGATTTGTGAGCCTTGGCACAGGACCTTCCTTTATTGCTCTTTTTTGTCATTGCAAAGACAGTAATGTATTCAACATAATTTATAACCCAACAGCAGTGACAAGCACTGTATCAAATGCTGCTGTAGTGACTGATCGAACTAACAAAGTCCAGGGGCCATGTGCAGTATTCCACAGCTTGACAAAGAATCAGACTATTTTGGAGATGTGGGGAGACTCAGCCGATATAAAGAAAACATCAAGTATGCACCATGTTCACAGTAATATTCATATCCCTAGGAATAACTACTAATAAAGATAAGGTGGAAAACCTAGAAAGTGAAGGTGCTTTGAAAATAAAGTGGTAGACATAAACTGAGGATGAGAAAAATTCTGCATCAAGCCAGCTACAACTGAATATCTTCACTAATATTTTTTTCTGCTGACAACAGAGACCCCATGAGAAGTCGTCTTTATTTTTTTTTCCTTCCCAAAACAGAAGATTTGTGTCCTGTGATGGAGTTCTATGCAGGCTAAAACTACAAGAGCACTGCTGGAAAACTGCAGGAACAATGATTTATTCCTGGGTTGAAAGCTGAACAAGGGAAAACACATAAACACTGCACTATAGGCACAAAGGGTGATTATTTTTGCCACATGAAACAGTATTAAAATTCATGGGAAAAAGTAATTTTTGACAGTATGGTGTAGGTGGTTTAGGTCTTATAAAAATAGCTATGGATGGTATGTTTGCTTTTCAGATTGCTATCTTTGCTCTACCATTCTGGTAGTTTTAATGGCTTTTCTTGAATAAGATTTAGAGTAGTTATCTTTATTGATGGATGAATTCATATGATTACAGCAGACTAAAATTGCAGAATTTTTACAGTAGCAGAAACAAATCTGTGGCCTTACTGTATTTTTCTTGAGCAAATTGTCGTGGGAGAAAAGATCTGATCATTCTATTTGATTGATTTTTTTTTCTCCCCAGTTGTATTTAGTTTAACTATTTTGGTGGATAAATGTACTACTTTTCTGCGTGCTACTCTGAATCGTATATGACATTAGAGTGAAGTATGGGAATTTAGCAGTAGGTTTGTCACTAAGATATATATAAAAATCATTCTCTCTTTATTTGTCAATTTTTACAGTTTTGGTGATGCAAATACAGATTTCATATGCACTTTCATAAGCCTTAAGCAGATTTGTTTTGTTAGGTGTTTCTAATGTCCATCTTTCCCAGATTTCTGGTTTCATTTTCTTTAGATCAGGCATACAGAATTACCAACTAAAGATGGAAAAAATATCCTAGTTAAGGTTCTTTTTTCTTAAAAATTATTTCCCAGGTATCATTTCAAAACCAGAATAAATCACCTCAGGCCCTGTAACGTAATAACCACAAAAAGCTTTTGCAAGTTTAGTCAGGCAGGAGAGGAAGATGGTGAGAAAATAATGCTAGTCCTTTCTGCCATAGCACTGTAAAAGAAAAATAAAATGTTGAAAAATCATGAGAATGTCTTAAAGAATGTGACATTAAAATGAAATTCTTGACTTCACTTCCTTTGTCTTCCAACATCCTGAGTCTAGAGGATTAATTTATTCTGTGGTTTCAGTGTTTCTTTGAAAACATGAGGACTATCACACCTCCTAAATACCAGCGCTGAGATTTTTATGCAGTGTCCTGATTCCAGCAGCTGGAGCTCTAAAGAAAATATTGTGAATCTATAAGCTGCTGTATAAGCTTTATATATTGTTTCCTACAGGTACGCATTTGCTCTTATTTACCTCTCACACAGTACCTATTCCCAGTTTCCAAGTGAGTGATATAGCAGGCATATGGAAAAACATACAAGTTTCCCAGACTTCCCTGCTTTTTGATAATCCCAAAGAAAATTGAAACAGCCACTCGTGCCAGGTTTCTAAAGGCAAATTCATTTTCTAAAGCATTTGGGCTTTTAGCTCCCATTGATCTTCGCGGAAGTTGGGAGCCAGAAGCACTGAAAATGCCTACCTGCATCTTTGCAGATTTAGGCTCTTTCAAGACTCTAGATCAAAGGGAATCAGGGTAGGCTGCAATTGTTTGGGATTGGAGAGAAAATGTTGCATAGGAAAGAAAAAAAGATAGAGAAATGCTTTTCTTTTGGATATTTTTTTCATCCTGTGTGTTTATAAGAGGTACTGATAGTGGAATTTATAGGAGGGCTGTTCAGAACAGTTTGATATTTAGGCACCAGTTTGTTTTTTTCAAGTTAGTTAGGTCATTCTATATTCCTAGGACAATACTAAAAGGTAACTTCTCTTCAGGAAAAGTGGTATATTGGCTTGATACAAGTAACCTGGCTCAGTGCGTAAAACAAGGCTTTAGGATGTTACAAAATATGAGGGTTTTTTTGTTGTTCTACTAGCTCAAATGCAGAGAAAGAATGATTTAAAATAAATTAATCTTTAAATGTAGAAATAGAATCAATAAGGAGGGGCTTGGAAAGTGTAATGTCCTTTGTATTTCTCCAGCTTGTGATTCCACCGCCCTCCAGCCTTTTGCTTACACAAAACATCTGCCTTCAGACGTTCCATTTTTCAGGAACAAAAGCTTGTAGGAGAGGAATCGGTGCCAGTTGTCTTTTATGTTTCTATTACATTAATTTTCACTATTACCCATATGGCTTTTTTTGAAAATGGTCTTCTCCAAAATATGTGATAGTCAGGTTCCCTGCCATCTGATAGTACACATATTTCACAGTGCTACATTACTTTCAGTAACTCGCTTTTTTTTGGGAAAGGGGAGGAAGACTTGCCCTTGTCTATTAATCTAGACTGTGCAAATCTGTACTGAAAACAAACAAGGGGGGAAAAAAAAAGATGCGAAAAAGAATAAGCCAGCTCAGAAAAAAGTACCAGCTGAACAAAATTCACATACTATTCAGTTAATTATTTAAGGCATCTGTTCCTGAAGGTTGTTACTTTAAGTAAATCTATTTCAAAGACTGAAAATAGTGTGGTCTTCTGTGATGTTTTAATTGAATATGTTTTCTACACAAAACTCCCTCATTTTTGTTGGTTTGACTTTGAACCAGCCGCTGCTATATCTGCAGACCTCAGCCATGAGACAAAATTTAGCAAACTCCCTGGAAAACTTACAGCAAAATCCTTCCCCACCTCTTCAAATAGGCACACAAGACCACACAGTTCGTACCCAGCCCCACACCAACTTAAGCTTGATTGCTTGCAATAGAAAAGACTTGCTCTGTTGGTCAAAAGCTATTAACCATACATCGGAGCCTACTCACATCTGCATTCCTTGCTAAGCTCTTTCCATGAAGAGTTTGAGAGGATCGAGGTAGCTGTAAACATGTCATACTGACTTCCCACTAAACGTTTACTAGATGGGAAGATCTATTAGAAAAATGGTGCCTTCAAGGATCCTTTGCAAAAGACCAGAAGACTGATTTAGAATGGATTGGTTTTAGTTGAGCTTGATATTTATTTATTTTTCTGGTACCGTTTTCTCAGAAATGCAACCATATGAGCAAACTGATTAATAAAATAACACTGGTGAAAATACTGGTGAGATTAGATCAGACTGTAAGTAGTTCGTAAGACATTAACAGTATTTTTTTTAAAAAAGGAACTGCATATCTGTACCTATATGAAGCTGAATGTAAACCTGAGAATTGCATCCTTCACACCACATTTTACTTACATAAATACCCAAATCTTTCCCAGCCTTCCATATTTTCTCAAATACGCTTCATGAAATTTTAGGACAGAAAAAGCATGAGTGCAAAGCTGTTCTGTGAAAAACAAACTCCCACAGTCTAGCTGGCCACATAAAAGAAAAAGCTCTTCTTGTTCTGTTGTGAGCTCTTAAGGTGTAGACAATTTATACCTAAATTGCTCCTGTTTTCAGAACTCTCCCCATTAATTGTTGGTGAGAAATTATGAACGCTGAAGGCGGATAATCTCGCAACAGCCACCACAGCATTATGCTTCACCATATATTTTCTACTTTAGACTAAGCCACTGTTTCGGGCCCCGTGGCATAACAAATTCAAACAAGTTAGTTGTATTTTTGTGTTTTCTGATTAATGGAAGATAAAACTTTAGGGGCTCAAGGCAGGTTGTATTCATTGTCAGCCTGTTTTGTAAGTGACGGTAATTTTAAAACTTTTTTCTCTTTCACTTTAGAAACTAGAACTAGAGAAAATTATAGTGTATTTTTACATACTTACTAGTAAAAATCCTGCAAGGTGCTGAGCTGTTCAGTTACTTTCATAGAATTAGATGGGGGCTGAAGATGCTCAAAGGATGAGGTTTCTAGACAACCTCAGTGACTTCTTGTTTAGGAGCTACTGGCCTATATAAAGGTGGGTAGTTGTGTCAATTTTCTCTGCGTACATGCTGTTTGCTAGCTTGATACTGATAAAATCGGAAGCTATTTAGCTTTCCCTCCAATAATTTACAGCACTTCCAAATTTTTTTTCATAGGTGTATGTCACTTAGTATACTTACGCCTGAACACAGCTCTCCGTAATAATCAGAGATAATGCACTATACTGAAATCCACTCTTTCATATTGTTCAAATTTGAGTAGGATAATTGAACCTGTACTTTGTAGCTTAGTCAGTCCTTCATAGAACAAAGGCAGCTACTAACTTTTTTGACTTCAGAACTGCCCACAGAAGTAGAGTTTTGTTTTTCTAGTGACAAGTATTGTTTCCTAGTAATAAGCCTTTATTCTGTGGGCATCTGGGGTAGCTGCTGACAGCGAAGTATCAGTGAATACACGCAAAGAAAACAATCTGACATCTGCTGGATTTTTTGTTCTCTCAAATGGAACAACTATTGAGAAAAGTGTTAAGGCACATAGGTTTGTTGACTATAGAAGCCTTTTTTCTTTTTTAATTGTCGTAACAGAAATAGAAATTATTTTGGATCTTGAGAGGCCTAGCCAAATAAAAGCTCTGCTGTTTGGCATAAGGGAAATCAGGGTATGGCATTATGTATAATAATTTGCATTTAACACAGAAGAAAGCATTTGTTTTTTGTCAATTGAGTCATAAGACAATAAAGCCTTGCCATTTATTAATTTGTTAGCTTTGAATGTGGTCAGAGTGAGCAATAAGGCTATTTTGGAGTCAGGCATTGTGATAAGACGTGTGAGATATTAACTTGTTTTCATGTGTGAGCATTTTTTCTAAAACCCTGCAGGTCTCTGTGCTCTGAATGATGTTGTTAACATAAACACAATGTAAATGGAAATTGTTGTGTATCTACTGAATAGAATAAGGTATCCTAAATGCATCTTGATACATTAATTTAAGTCAGCTTTTAAAAGAGGTAAACAGTCTATAAGAGCATGCTTAAATGGGTAATTCTTTTGTGATTTTCTACCATGTTGTGCATCTGCGGTCGTCTTGCATTATCAGCCTAAGGTGGCTGTGAGTATGAAACATATAACAAACTGATATCAGTATTTTTACTTGCAAGAGTACTTCTTACGTCCAGTAGCAAAAGGAATATTAGCATTGCATCTTGGCTTCTGGTCAAGCAGAACGTGCCACTTTCTGTAATACTTTCAGTGTTTGATCAGAAATGAACCCGGTAAAAATAAAGTGGGTTAATTGAAGCCTCTTTAATCTTAATCTAATCTGACAGACAGTAAAAATGTGAGTAGACTTTATTAGTATAGCACTAATAATTCTGCCATTAACAGGAAGAAAGTTGCCTTGGATTTACAAAGCACTAATTCTTTTTCAAGCTTTTTCTATTTCTTTTCTGGGACTAGAGGAGGTCTGATGCTAGGTTATTTGTCTTTTTGTCTGCCTGGGTGTATTTGCTGAGCCAGAGTTTATAGGAGACATAAAAGGTGAGAGAAATTTAGGGAAGCCTCTTTGTTTTAGGAATTCTTAAAGTCACTCTAAACTAGCTTTTTGGCAACCCTTAGGAAGTTCCAGTTAAACAAGCTTTGAAACTGGGAAAGCCCTTCGCTCTCAGAGTTGGTTTCTTACATTGCTTAGCTTGCTTGGGCTTTCTAGACAAAATTATACTCACTGGTCTGTAAATTAGCTTCCTTCCTTTATTAACACACTTGATGTTAACAAACCTAGAAAAATCAGTAGTGATTCTGTTCTCTCCTGTTTGTGTTCCAGCTGGAATAGTCACAACAGTGTAAGAAGTAATTAAATATTCTGGTCATGCTTTGGACGTGAACTATGTTACTTTGATTGTCCTTTGCATAACCAAACACGCCTATGAAGCTGGAGCAGCCTTTGTTTTCTCTTTTTGTACAGTACTTACCTAACGCAATTGGACCCTGATCTGTGATGTGGTCCCCGACTTTGGACAAAACAAATGCACGGTCTTACCTCTTTCTTAGGTGATTTAGCTACAGAACTTTGAATGACATTAGTGGCAGTTACATAATGAAACTTCCTTTCCAGTTTTGCAAACCTCAGCCTTCTCATCCAATCATCTTCTCAATACTCANTGGTCCCCGACTTTGGACAAAACAAATGCACGGTCTTACCTCTTTCTTAGGTGATTTAGCTACAGAACTTTGAATGACATTAGTGGCAGTTACATAATGAAACTTCCTTTCCAGTTTTGCAAACCTCAGCCTTCTCATCCAATCATCTTCTCGATACTCATGTTTTGAAGTGATACTGTCATTAAGTGTACACAGGAGTGATACAAAGCAATATAGGTGTTGTGCTACCATATCCCTAGTCTAGAGTAACAACATCTTATTATTGTGAATTACTGATCTATTAAATATGCATTATTTATTAGGTTGGAGGATTTCATAAGGGTGTATTAATCTGGTTGGTGTAAAAACAGCTTCAGCAGCCATTGAGGAAGTGCCCAGGTAAAAGCCATTCACTTAGTGGCA
>VZSC01003620.1:0-23901 GCA_013398225.1 Steatornis caripensis
TCCCCAAGTTGAGTCTGGTTTTTGCCTGTGACCGTGACTGGTGAGTGAACACTCCCTGTCCTTGTCTCGACCCACCAGGTTTCATTACATTTTCTCCTCATCACGGTGTTGGGGGGAGGAGTGAGTGAGCGGCCACGTGGTTCTTTGTTGCTGGCTGGGCCTAAACCACAACAGGGTGGTTCTTCATACTCCCAGTCTCTGCCTTTGCCTTCTGCAACTTGGGCAGTGTGACTTGAGCACTTGCTGGTGAAGACAAAAATGTTGTTGAGCACCTCAGCTTTCTCCATATTCCAGGTAATCAGGTCTCCCTTTTCCTTCCAGAGAGAGCCCACATTTTTCCTAGTCTTCCTTTTATCAATGACGTACCTATAGAAGCTTTTCTTTTTGCCTTGATGTCCCTGGCCAGATTTAATTTCATCAGGGCTTTAGCTTTCCTATCCTTACCTCTGGCTACTTGGACAATTTCTCTGTATTCCTTCCAGGATACCTGTCCTTTCTTCACCCTCTGTAGGCTTCCTTTTTTTCTTTAAGTTTATCCAGGATCTCCTTGTTCATCCATGCATGTCTCCTGGTGTTTTAGCCTGTCTTCCACTTTGTCAGGATGCATCACTCCTGAGCTTGGAGGAGGTGATCCTTGAATACTAACCAGTTTTCTTGGGCCTGTCTTCCCTCCAGGGCTTTATCCCATGGGACTCTATCAAGCAGGTCCCTGAAGAGGCCAAAGACTACTCTCCTGAGGTTCAGGGTAGTGAGCTTGTTGTGCACCCTCCTTGCTGCCCTAACGGTCTTGAATTCCACCATTTCAAGCTCAATGCAGCCAAGGCTGCCCTTGAGATTCACGTTCCCCACTAGCCCCTCCTTGGTGATGAGAACAAGGTCCAGTATAGCACCTCTTCTTGTTGGATCCTCTATCACTTGGAGGATGAAGTTATCATCAACACACTCTGGGAATCTGATTATGCCCTGCTGTGTTGTCCCTCCAGCAGACCTTGTGGTCGTTGAAGTACCCCATGAAGACCAGCACTTGTGAACGTGAGGCTGCTCCTATGTGTCTATAGAGGGTCTTATGTGCTGGGTCTTTCTAGTTGGGTGGTCTGTAGCAAACGCCCTTTATAATGTCACCTGTCCCTGTCCTCCCTTTGTATCTGACCCATAAGCTCTTGGTGGATTCCTCATTCATCCCCAGATAGAGCTCCATGCACTCCAGTTGGTCATTGACATATAGGGCAACACCTGCTCCTTGTCTCCCCTGCCTATCCTTCCTAAAGAGCCTGTATCCTTCTGTTTCAACACTCCAGTCATTGGAGCCATCCCACCACATCTCTGTGATGCCAATAAGATCATAGCCCTGCAGGCATGCGTACATATCTAACTCCTCTTGTTTATTCCCCGTGCTATGTGTGTTTGCATAGAGGCATCCGATACATCTATGGAGACATGCTTGCTCAGGGTGCAGCTTGTGTTATGATGCAGTTTTATAGGAAAAGGAAATGAGGAATCTGAACAATTCATGCTGTTTAGTAGTGTCTGTAAAAACAAAATTCTACCTGGATGGCTTTAGTGAGTAACCATATTTTCTACTCTCTGGTGTCTTGTGCAAGTAAACCCAAAAAAGTGAAACATTGAGCTGGAAAACTGATGTTCACTTGTTAAAGAGAATGAAGTTACCCCTCAGGTTTTATGAATCCAAATGGAACTAAGGATCAAGGGTCTTATGATCAAGGATTAGCTCCTTTATAGTAAACTAAGGAACACTCCCTCCCAGAATAAGAAGGGAAGGTTTGTAAAACTCCATCTTCACAGACAGAAATTCAGGTTTCAAGCTAACCTGCACAGTTGTGTATGCCCACTCACCTCCCACAAATTATTTTCTTGAAATTAAATCTGCTTTTTTACCTACTTAACTCTTCAATTACATTTTTCAGTAATTCTCTCACTGAAACGCTTCCATTGTCTCACTTTGTCTCCTCTCCATGCTGTCGTCACTTTTGTTTGATGCACACAATATTCTTCTCCCCATCTCCCTTTCCCCTTCTCCCAATTTTCTGAAGGCCATAAAACACCGACGATGACTTAAAGTATCTCCCTTTTCCTTTGAAATCCTAGTCTTTTACAAGACTAGGATTCTAATGTCCAAAATGTTGGTTTCTGCTCTCCTCCTATTCCTGGCTTCCTATTATTAATGTGCTTTCTACTTCATTTCTCCATCCGTGCACTTCTCCCATTATCCTTTGTGTGAGCTCTTCCAAGTCCTTGAAAACACCTTCTGCCTCCTCCATGCCAACCGTGAAGCCCCTCTTCTTTCAAATCTGTCCTTAACTCACATTATTGCTTTTCACCTGCCAGTGACAATTTCTCCATATCATGGTCCAGTAGACCGTTTCCTTACCAAGTAAATAACAAAAACAGAAAAAGACAAATAAAGACACAAGATTTGCAAATTTTATGGTATGTTTTCATTCGATACTAACCCTCCTGTTCGGCATGATCTGCCCTTCCTTTTTTGTATCTTCCCTATGTAAAAGGATGCAGGTAAGTAGGCATTGCCTTTTTCCCCCCTCTTTTTCTTTTTGTCTCTAAAAATGATCAATTGGTGTTGATATCAAGGATTATACTAGCACCATATCAAGGCCTTCAGCTGGAAGATCCTGAGGTCAAGGACTTTGTTGTGCTATATCCTCGCTAAGTGAGATATATATTTCATTCAATATACAAATAATAGTAGCAGATTGAATGAGAAGGCCTTCAGAGGTTAAACTTAACATTAGTAGGAAATCTGTGAAAACACAGGTGTTTTAACTACTGATGTTTTTGTGCCAGCCATGACATATGGAGCAGACACCAAGGACATGGAACTGAAGACTATTAGAACACGTCAGTATAATCTTCCATTTTGAGCACTGCAATCTAATTTACTAAGCCAATATATATATCAGTGTATGGATGCTTATGCTTAAATATGTGATGAAACAGCCACATATTTTTAAAAGATGACATATTTTTATTTACACTTAATTTTGCACTTCCCAGAATTTTTCTGTCTTTTCATATTGCCTTATGGTGTGTTACTTGACTCCTGTTCTCTGTAAGTGTGAAAAGTCAGGAGGAGAGTTCACAGCAGGTTGATGGCCTGGAGATTAAAAGTCTGTCTAAGGACATTTCAAAGTTGTAAAGGTATTATTCTCACATGTACTTATGTCTTGGTGGGTGTGAACAACAGCTACTCACCAAGCTGGTGTAGTGTGAAATAGTTTCCTGTGAAATGATGTGCAGACATATGCAGAAAGCCACATGTACAGCACATGAACAGACTCATCCCTGACTTATGATTAGTGAGATTCTTGCTGATAACTGAGTTAGGAATGACCAGTGGGGCACCCAATGTTTTAATTACCCACACAACTATGTGTATTTTCCATGTTCACCAGACTAAAATCATGATCCTGTCCTGATGCTTTGAGATTAACACACTGTAAATGACCTTGACTTCTCAGCAGTAGCTCACTATTACTAGGCTAACTGCAGACTGAGAACATGCTGTGTGCATGGTTATTCTCTATACATTCTTTTGTTTGTCAGTGCCTGGGATCAATTTTTCCCATGCCCCATAAGGTAAGATTTATTCTACTAAATGATAAAAGTTATTCTTTGTCAACGTATATATGTCAGCTAAATTAAACAAAAAGATGTTAAGTCTTTTGAGCAATTTTCAAAACCTGGGTAATAATTTGATATCTGGCTACTATGGAGATGAATATAGAATATAGCAGAACTGCTACTGCTAATAATTTGCTTTTATCTTTTTAAGGCAGTGGATAGGACATGGGAGCAAGTGGATCCAAGGTTTCTGACTAAGCCTGCTCAATCAGATGCCCAGTGTGACTGTGACCAGAATGAGAGGCCTTTTCAACAAGCACAGAAGTGAGCTCTTCCTGCCCTACCACACACCAGCACAGCCGCATCTTTCTGGTGGGCCAA
Source organism: Steatornis caripensis (assembly GCA_013398225.1). Taxonomy (NCBI): domain Eukaryota; kingdom Metazoa; phylum Chordata; class Aves; order Caprimulgiformes; family Steatornithidae; genus Steatornis; species Steatornis caripensis. The sequence continues at coordinate 3,979 of VZSC01003620.1, forward strand.
AAATTACTGTGACATCCCTGAAATGACAATAAGAAATGAAAAGGCAATATGGAGCCATTGCTGCCTGCCAGTCATTGCAGTAGGCGGCAGCTGGGACAGAAGACTTGTTAGAGAGACCCCCATGCATTAGGGGACTGAGAGAGTAAAGCAAAACCTGGATATGATACCTGGCAAGATTTACATGATTTCCCTCTTTGTGTTACTCTGCTCAGGTGTAACATATTTGTTATGCTAATAACCCCATGTTAAGTATATACTGAGTTTTGCTTTGGAAACAGAACTTGGATTTGCTACAACTACTAGGATGACAATTTTTTTGGAATAGTATTTGGTGGATATTTATTAACATATGCAGATTCTTCAGTCATCTGAAAGTGAGGCATTTAATCTCAAATAGTTGTGTAAACTTCCTCTGAAGTCATTGAAGAGAGCTGGATGACTCCAGGAGGGGAATCATCCTATCCTAACAGAAGCAGATTGGGTAAGTCATGTTTTAGTGAGGTTCATCTCATTCTAAAGTACTTGTCCTAGAGACCAGATGAAACATGCCCTAGAAAAGGTGGATTCTCTCCAATTACTAGTGTGACTGCTTAGACATGGATAATGCTCAGATGAGATTAATCCAACTCTTGGTATATACTTGCTGATCAGGAACTTAGTGGGATGTATCGGCATTGTGAGGTCTTCTCAGATAACTCCTGGTTATTGTGCATAAATGATAAATTCAGAAATGCTGTGTAGGAACTAATGACATTTAAATGGAAAAAGGTATTGCAGTACGAGTTTGTATATTGAACTCAGAATACTCACAGACACATCCTATAATTTTGTTACTTTCATAAGAATTACCTTATTTTACACTGAACATCCAAACAATCTTTGACTTTGATTCCTAGTATGCATCTCTGATACTCTTTGCTGTGGCATTGCCAGATTTCTTTATTCTTTGGGGCTAGCAGCTTAATTAATCTTTCCCTATTTAAGAAATATTTTTTACTAGGATTTTCTGTATGTTCCCTCTTCCCATCTTTCTGTTTCTTCTCATATCTGATCCACTCCCTTTCATCAGCAGAAAATTAAAAGTTTGATAACTATTGTCTTAGATGCTAAAGAGTTTAAACATAACTTCTGTAGCAGTTAGCATGCTAAATATGTATGCTTCTAAATACTAAGTCAAACATGATCATAAAATCCCAGTGCTTTAGTTGTTTCTTCAAGTACCTGATGAGGCCATCCTTGATGTTTTTATGCAGAAAGACCACTGTGCATATAGCAAATCACAAATAATTTCACTCTAAATTAGTTCTTAGAGTGCTGTACAGTGCCACACTTGTTTGCCAGATGTCCCAGCTTAAGCTGTAACCTCTCACCTTGTCCTGTGTAGATCAACCTCTGCAGGACAAAGAGTTTCTACATTTTAGGGGAGTACTCTGAGAGCAAACAACTATTCGATGTGAATAAGACTGCCAGATTGTGAGTCTAAAAAGAAACTATTCATTTTTGTTTTGCTGTAGCCTAGTTTAAACCAAGGAAAATCCAAACCGAAGAGAGAAGATCAAAATTCTTACATAACACTGAACAATCTCCAGGTGAGTAGCCCAATCCATGTTGGTCATTAGCGCATTATTAGACACAGGAACTAGACTGCAAACAAGGCAAGCATGTTTCAGAATAAGGCTTGTGCTGGAAACAGTCCCAGGAGGAACAATTAGTTATCATCCGACTCAGGTAAAACAACTGCCTATAACACAACATGTTTTTTGCATTTTAAAGATATATCAAGGTGTTAAAATTTGTTAAATGTTTATTGAAGAAAGAAAAAGAGAGCACCCACGCAGCGTTGTATCAGTCCGTCTATTTTGCACGTTTGTTTGCTGATGAGCAGAATTTCCCTAAAGGAAAACAGACAGTGAGAAAAGAAGGTAAAAGTAGCCCATTTGGAGAAATTATCATTAAACATGAATGTCATTATCTGTGATCAGGCACCATTCTCATAAAAAATGAATCCCAGAGGTTTTCATCATGACTCGTGTTCTCATCATAGTCTCACTATGGGGCTCTGTGTCCGGAGTGTGATAGATCTCCCTCTCTGGAAAAGAAGGGGTTTTGTAATTTTTTTCTTGCTTCGTATTCAGTCCTCTTTTTATTTCAAGCATTAGCAGTGAATAATTTGACTTTATTTTCCTCTTCCTCCTAACGAAAATAAATTTTGCAGACATGACCACAGGTTGTAGGCAGATTGCTTTATTATAAACAACATTTTCATTTGTTTCACAGTGACTCAAGGAAGAGGTGATGTTACTGATTTCATCAAAGAAATTTTATAGTAAGTGTTGAGGTAGAGCTTTCCTCTTTCCAGCAACCTGCAAGGTAGCTCTGTAGACTCATAAAAAGGCACAGAGCAATTTAGGAAGGAAATTAACTGAAAAGGCCATCTATCTAGTCCAAACCTTTGCTCAGTGCAGGGCTATCTGCATCAGGTGTCTTGTCCAGACAAGTCTGATCATCTCCAAAGACAGGGATTCCACAAGTTCTCTAGGTAACTTGTTCCAGTGTTTGACATCCTTCACAGTGAATGTTTCTCTCCTCATACCTCACTGCAATTTCCTTTCTTGCAACTTGTGTCTGTTGCCCATGCTGTCTCTGTGCACTGCTAAGATCTGTTCTCCAGGCTGTATGAGGCTGACCTCCTCTGACGGATGGGTGCAGCGCTGACTTACCCTCAACTGTTTGCCCACCTGTCTCATCTCGCAAAACACACGTTGAATTTCCACATTTGTAGGAGGAGGGAAGCATGTTCATTTCCCTTCTACTATTTCTCACATTCATAGTTTGCTACAAGAAAAGACGAATGCAGAGGAAACGCAGTTACTCACAAAATCCTTAAATATTTCTTTATTCATGCCACAGAACTTACGGTAAATCTGTTGTTCGAATTCTTCATTGTTGAAAACTTATTCCAAAGAACATTTATTTTCCTGTTCAAGGAAAGTGAGATTTTAAGACACAATTTCAGATGGATTCAGTAAAATATTGTATTTCTATGTGTGAAATCTATCAAATTATCAGACGGGTATAAGATTTCATGCATAGTTTTGACTGGTTGGAACTGAGAGTAAGGTGTATGTTTCTGCTACAAATCACTGTTAGGTTTTGAATAAAATAATTAAGAGAATTGTCTCAATACCTCTTTCCGATGCCTCCTACTTTGTAAGTAAAAGCTATTCTTAGAGTTAGTCTACTTAATTGGAAGATCCTGTGGATTACCTGTTTCCTGTAAAATAAAAAAGAAAAGAGAAGATGGAGAAAAGAGGAGAGAGAATGAAATGTAGTAGTAATTATCTGCCTTCTAAAAAGCACATTGAAATTATGGGTGCAAAATTCTACTCAAGCAAAAATAGTGTTGCTTTGATTTTAATTACTCTTACAATTTATATCTCTTTAATGGATTTCTAATTAATGTATTTCTATATACAAATTTGTGTCTCGTTGTATGTAAACAGTTGTTCCAACAAAAAATTGGGTTCTACTATCTGTAGAGAACAGAAAATTAGACCCTGAAGAGAGTCAGCTCATCGTTATGGAATTAAATTAAGTCTATTGATTAAACCTTCATATTGTCATTGGGCTTTTTTGGAGGCAGGAAGTAGTCTCATTTAGTCACATTACAGCAGTGAGGAGAAGTATATTTAAGGGACAGGGAATTGCCTGTTTTCTCCAGAACAACTGCAATATACACATTTTACTGACTAATAACAAAAAAACCCTCTCAGAATTATAAACTAGGGGGAATATTTTTCTGTGAGGTTTTGGTAATAACAATTTCCAAAGCAATATTTGATTGACTTCTCAGGTTTCTACTAGAGATCTTGGTTGTCCAACTAGTCTCTTCCTTGCCGGCACCATGGTCATTTGAAGGAGGTGAAGATCTGATATTCAGAGGTCTTTCCTGGTTAACATGAATTACAGCATGCTGAGTCCATGGATGTCACTGCAAACAGACTCCTCTTAGCATCTCTTTTTCTCGTCTCCCTAACCCCCTTCCTCCCTCTCTAATACTATTACTGTATCTCCTCCCCTCCACTTCCCTATTTTCACAGCAAAAGCTCAGGAAATAAACTGTGTGACAAATATTTATTGTCCAGCTGAGAACTGGAAGAGAAGCATATGCTTTCACCTGAATATATCTTTCAAACAGTCCCTCTAGTTCTTAATGTTAAAAGCTGCACCTCCTGTGGACAGTTTCTGTCTACATTTCAAATAACCAGTGAAATACCTTGCTAGTAAAATGCACAGTTCTCTGTTATCTGCTGGCTAAAGCCATGCAGCACAGAAAGACATTTTCCTTACAACTTTGCTGCCTTGGCTGACTTTTACAAATAACTTTGTAATTATGGTCCTGGATGTGGAACAGAGAACACTAACTGACCTAACCAGAGATTAGGATAAAACCAAAAGACTCAGGCCCATTTGTGACCAATAGAAAATTTGGACCCAGGTGCTTCAGAATTGCAGACACTTCTCACCAACAATAGCGATTAGCACCTTTCTTACATCATTTCATTGTTTGGCCATGTGTTGGTCTGTGTCAACACAGACTGACAAAGTCATAGAATTTTATTGGACAACGTGAAAACTCATTTGCAAATTTTATTGTAGTCCATCATTGCCTGCATTCACAGTCCAGAGGTCTTCCATTGTTGTGAATAACAATTGGGAACAATTTCTAGCTATGGTCAACGTAGAGGCTGCAGTCCTCCACCGACAGGTGTTCTTTCCTAATTGCTTCCATTAGTTTCTCTTTATTGCAGGGTTTCATCACCCAATGAATGTAGTGCTTCAACAAATACCAGACCAGATCTATCAGCTCCAGTGAGTGGCATGATAATCAATGTACACTCGTTGAGCCTAACCTTAGTAAAATGCTCAAATCAAATGCACAGTACTTATTTCCCAATAAAAGTTATTATACCAAATGCAATATTTTAAATAGAAAAAGTTATTAGTGCAGAATTTGTGGCAAATACAGGTACTCGCCAACATTTGTATCAGAAGTAGTGTGGCCAGCAGGGCTAGGGAAGTGATTGTCTCCCTGTACTCAGCACTGGTGAGGCCACACCTTCAATACTGTGTTCAGTTTTGGGTCTCTCACTAAAGACACTGAGGTGCTGGAGTGTGTCCAGTGAAGGGCAACGAAGCTGGTGAAGGGTCTAGAGAACAAGTCTTACGAGGAGTGTCTGAGAGAACTGGGGTTGTTTAACCTGGAAAAAAGGAGGCTGAAGGGAGACCTTAGCACTCTCCACAACTGCCTGAAAGGAGGTAGGATGCCTCAAGTTGCACCAGGGGGGTTTTAGATTGGATATTAGGAAAAATTTCTTTGTTGAAAGGGTTGTCAAGCACTGGAACAGGCTGCTCAGGGAAGTGGTTGCGTCACCAGGTATTTAAAAGATGTGTAAAGGTGGCACTTAGGGACATGGTTTAGTAGTGGACTTGGCAGTGCTAGGTTTATGGCTGGACTTGGTGACCTTACGGGTCTTTTCCAATCTAAATAATTCTATGATTCTATGATTTGTAAATATGCTGACAAGAGGAGATGTGATTCCCATGGGAAACAAAGAAACTTCTGACCTGATAATCTCACTGCACCGTGAAGTTTTGTTTCATTCTAGATCAAGAACCTTTTTGCTCATCAAATCTTTGCCTACTTTGACTCAGAATCATAGGTATTTTAGCAAAAAGAATAGCGCGTTTTGATTCCTCTTCGTTTTCATACTCACTGAAGTATTAGCACAGATATCAGTGCAAACTGGATTTTTGCTTGCATCTTCCATTTTGCATTATTTCAATTTTGTGGCAGTGCACAGAGGTAAATGAAGAACAGAATATGCTTTTCAGGCCTTTTGCTGTTTGTGGTGATATTCAAAGCAGAAAGAATATCACTTATTTTTTCAGATCTGAGATTACATTTGCAGAAATTACATTTACAAACAACAAATGCTCAGTTTCTTCTTACTTAGGAACTGATGAAATTCAGCTGAGAATTCTTGAAGACAAAAAGCCCAGAGAATCATTGTATGCCTTTTTAGCGTCTTTCCCCAGAACAGGAGTTTGGTTTGACCAAAACCACAATTACATAACTCCATAGCTGCAGGGAATCTTGTTAGAACTCCCTTACTGCTATGGTATTTTAGAAAAATATTCTTCAGTGTCAACTTTCCATTAAAAGCAAAAATCTTTTTTTGAGTGATTCCATTGTAATGGGACACATTCAAACAGGGACACATTCCACAGGTACATTGTGTATCTTCAAAGGTAGATGTTGTCTCTAAAAGCACTGATTTTTGTTTCTGAAATGAATTCCAGCATGGTCTTTTTGCATTCTTTCTCTCCTTGTCTCTCTTTTTCTCCATGGTAACACAGAAGTTGATAATAATGTATGACACTTACCAGCAGAAGGATTCAGAACAGAGAAGTGTAAAGTGCAAGAAATGTAGAAACCTGTGCCCTAAACTGCACGCTTGCTTTCTAATTTCTGCGGGCTTTAACCTTTTTTTCTACTCTATTCACATTTGGCTCATTCTCCAAAATGGCTGGGTCTCATTGGTTTTATCTGTCATTTACTTTACCCTTCTTCTCTTCCCTTTATTGCTTCATCAAAGCGCAAAACAGTTCCTCAAGCTTTCCTGTTGAATGTTTGAGTACTAACTGTGAGAGGAGAGAACCATGCAGCTGCTAACCTGAACTCAAAGGCAAATATCAATACAGTTGACATAAATGGAGGCTTGCAAGTGGAAATGGAACCAATCAGCATCCAGTCTCTGGTTTAGAAATGCTTTTTAGGACAAAACAAAATTTCTCTGGATCAAGTTCCTCTGGGCCATGCATCGGTTTTCTGGCAAACTCCCAGCTGACCATCATCCATTGGCACACTTGTGGCTCTTGTGCCTGGACCAGACTCTGTTGCTGGTAGAATTCTTTGCACCAAGAACGAGAAATTACCTTTTTCAATCAATGCCATTTTGTGTCTTTGCTCTAGATGCCAAATTGCAGAAAAAAAGACCTTTCTGTTCCCTCATTTGTTTCAGCTAGAGTACATAGTAGTGCCCAAAAGTCCTCATCAGCTGATGCCCTTCCCTGCTACCTGATGTAAACAGGATGTCTCATTCATCGTTCTGTTAGTGCACCTGTAAATTTTTGAACATGTTGCTTGTACCTCAGCATCTCACAACTGTGTTGGCCAAATGCTTAGCCAAGTGAAAGGCCAAATTGGTCTGGAGGACTCATACAACACAGTTCATGGCTACATTTCTCCTATAACTGCAGCGAATACAAATAATCCCTATTTTCTACTGGTGTCCAAGAAAGAATGCAAATATCAGCACAAATATGAATTTGTAACATTTTTTACACTCTCTCTCTCTCTCTCTCACACACACACACAAACACTCTCACACACACACTTTCTCCTTTGTTTTTGGGCATGCATCCAACAGAACAATATGTGTCACTGAAGTTTAGAGCCATTTGCTTAATCCTACCTTCTGGCAACTCTTACCTGTGAGTCACAGCCATGGTTAACAATGGAATAGATAGGTCCTCCAGAGTGCAAACCCCTGCTTCAAACTTGTTCTCCCTTAAACTAGCTGGCAGAGACGTGGACTTTCTGGCAAAAAAAAAAAAAAGTTAGGTGCTGAAATACTCATCGTTGGAAAAGGGGTGGTTTGTACACAGTTTGGAGGATGATTTTGGTAAAATGTTACACTGTGACATTTTTCAGTCCAAAACCAGCTTTTCAAAAACCAATCCTCATTTCAGCTAGTGAAATCAATTATTCATAGACTTTTATTGCATAGTGAAGCTGTCTAGCTGTGTTTGGGCCCAGTGCTTGTAATCTCGTCTGCCTCTGCTCTCACATTTCAGGTTTTGCTCATTCGTTTCCCCAGATCTCTGTTCCTTAGAAGGAGCGCATTTTGAGAACAAAGAGTTATTTACAACAAAGCATTAAAACAGCAAACAAAGCCAACCTAGGACGCAGCATACCACACTGCTCTTCCCAGTTCAAAAGAAAGGGGGATTTGTCACATGAAGAATCACTTTATGGGAGCTGCTGGCTTGCATGGTTGTAGGCTGAGTGAGTATAAAGTGCTTTGGGGCAGCGTACAGAGGAGGAGTTGATGCTGGTTTGAAGTCAACGGACTGCCTGTTGGGACAGGATGGGTGACACCTCCTCCCACCACTGGCAGTCTTACTGGCATGGCTACCAATTTGCCCTTTTTATGCCAGAAGCCATGTTCTCATATTTGTTAGGTATTGGAAGCAGTCAAAGTCAAAAACACTCCTACAGTTTTGAGGACGCGAGGATATTATTCTACTGCTACGCTACAGCTAGTTATGCTGTGCTGCTCTCACTTACTACCTCCTGTGCCGCCACCTGCCAGACCCAGCCCGCCTCATCCGAGCGCCGTCTGGCATTGCTGGAGCGTGAGGGGCATGGCCTCCCCGTGAAGGTGGAGTATGTTGGCACCGCAGGCCAACAACCCTTCATTCTTCAATATGGCTGGCGCCCAGGGTCAGCGCAGGAGAAGTTTTTTTTTTTCTGGTCCAAGTAGCTCAAACAAAAGCCAATTATTGCACATACGACGAGTCTAACAGTGCTCCCTGAAAGAAATGCTGTGATTGTATGACAGATACGTGCAAGTCCCCAGCGTGCTGTTGGATGGGGAAATGTCCCTTTTCCTTGGCAATTTAAGAATTTAGATGTTGAACCTGTCTTAAGATACAGTATAAATTGGATGCCCTTTTACTGGACCCATGGAGCTACTTCCATGAGGTCTGCATTTACTTTCAGTCTTTACAGCTGGCAACCAACAGTCCAACAGGTCTGAGGGTTTTTTTGTCCTTTTCTAGGACAAACCTACTCCCCCCTCTTCGTGGTCAGGGTAACTGCAGAGTGGAGGCATGACAGGGCTCAGGCATGTGCTGCAGTGGAAGAGCAGCGCAGGCGGCGGTGTGGCAGCTTGTGGCGTTATGGTATGTAGCCCATACAACTGCAGAGAGGCAGATTGGCTGGCCTGAGCAGAGCCTCTTCTGCCGAGGTGCGCTACCACCGGCTCACTGAAGTGGGGACCCATAGGCTGGGCCCACTCCTCCATTCGTCCCCGTCACTCGCCGCTGTGGCCGCGGTCCAGATGGACACTGCATTACGCAGGCTGGAGATGAGGCTTTGTTCCTGCTATCAGTACTGTGGAGCCCATTTTTCTGGGGAAACAGCTTTCAGATATTTGGGGTTGTGCCAGGCCCTGATAATCCAGAAAATCTGGAATTTAAGCATGTTTCTTAAAAATGGTGTTCCCTGCACCTTTCTATCCCAGGATCCAAATACTGTCCTAGGAGTAAAGGCATCTTGCTTGGCATAGATTTTTGTAGGTTCATTTGTGGCTTTTGCTTTAAAATATATTAATTTATTATAGTGTAAAATCATCTGCCCGGGGGATGTGGGATGTTGTTGGACTACAACCAAGCATTGGCTTGTAGCCTTCTAAACCAGGGTGCTAAGAAATAAATCCTAAATAGAAATGGATGAACAGTTTATGTTGAAAATATATTCAACAGACTTCATCCTTCTTTTCTAAGGGTTTTCCTCAAAACAGTAGATGTTTTCTAGAATTGTTCAGCACATGAAATGCTGTATGCTGATACTGCAAACAGCAAAAGTTGCTTGCTTAATTGCAAATGATTTGAAATGTCTTTTCCCTTTTGGGGGGCTCCGTGGTCTCCTAATTACATTGCATTATTCCGTCTCTCTGATTAGATGAGCAAAAAATTCATAGACAAAAAAGTCATTAATTATAACTGTTTTCTTTTAAGTGTTACCTTAATACTAGTACACTTATATAAGAATCAATGACCAAAGAATGTCGATAAGGAAAACAGACTAAAAAGCTATTGTAAAATGACTAATTTGAGTGTTGTGCAAGCAGCACATTCTTTTCCTTCCAAATAATTTTGAAGTGTACTTTCTACAACTTACAGTTATTCCTGTGATTTTAGCTCTCATTTTAGCAACCCATCGACACTGACTTCCTGAGGTCTTACAAAAACTAGTTACAAAGATCCCCAAAAGGTGAGGATTTAAAGATACATCTTTTTTTTCCCCCTGCCATTGGTGTTTTAGCAGGACAAGGCACTGTTCTGAAGTAACATCGTGATATTGGCTGTGATAGTTATGAACTCTCATATGTTCATTTGCGGAATTTGTCGGACTTTTTTACCACGTTTGGTGAATTCTACTGACTTTTTTTTGTTTCAGTTGCTGCCAAGTGAAATGTAGGTTTGTATAACATTGTTACATTACTGATTATTTTGCATGCTTGTAACATCTGAAGACCAATGAGTAGAGTGTACTGTCGTGCTACCCTCTTTACAAACACAAAAACTAAGTGAGCACTGATTTTTAACATCACAGAGTTTATAGTCCTGTAGCACTTCTGCAATTGATGGTATTTAAGGCAGCTTACTGTGTTCACTCGCACTTCATTGACCTTAAAGGAGCTCCCCATGGGAATGGCAGTGTTCTCATATTCTACCTGTTTTCTCCCTAAAGTTGGGAGAAAAAGGCAGAGGGAAGAGTCATAACGTGCAAGCAAGACGGATGGACACAAATTCACCCAAGCCAGCCTTATGCAATGCGAGGTATTCAAATCTGTATTTGATGTATTTAACATTGATTGTTCCCTTTGCCAACTGAAACTGGACTAGAATGATTTCAATGAACAGTTAAAGGAATCAGCTTTTACCTTAACTGAATTGTAGAATGATCATATTTATGGTTACAGGAGCATCTTGTTTTTAATTGGAAGCTATCAGAAAGAATTCACACTTTGGGATTTGGAAAGATAATTGCAGAGTACTAGGTTGAAGGTACTGATATTGTCTCAAAAATATCCAGAGATTTTGACAAAGAACATCATTATCCTCTTCTTATCAGCACTCATTATGTTTGTGGAAAAGCTTCTGTCTACATCCAGAAATCTGCCACGCTATGGTCCTGTAATTTCTTCTTTACAATTAGTTTTTAATACAGTGTCAGCAAAAGAATGCCAGTTAACAATGACTAAGCAGAGGGAGAGGAGTCTATTTTTTACATGGCAAAACATTTTTATTTCTTCATTTCCTCACTTACCCACACCATTTTTCTCTTTCTGTCATCTGTTTTGTCTCTTTGGAAACCCAGGCTGTGAGCTGTTTGTGGCAGGCACCCATTTTTCATTATCTATGCAGGTAGGTACTCTAATATAAATAAATAATTAAAAGTCTTTGTTGCTGCTCAGACAATAAAACATTTAGTGGAAGTGCTAAGACTAACACTTGGGTGTGAACATGTTACATTGAAGTTCCAGCTACAGATCATTTACATCGATCTAGAAACTCCATAAAGAAACTACCACAGACTTTATACGTGCTGGGTTGGAAATGTCTCCCACCCAGCCCCCTGTCATGGATTGATTGGAAAAAAACCAGCAATGCCAAAAAAGAAAAAGGTCTGTCATCTTCTGGTAACACTAATGGTAACAGCATAGCTACCTGCCTGTTTGACTACCTCAGAAGAGATTTATAACTTTGTGCTTGACTACCTCAAAGACCTTTCAATTTAGGCTGGTAATCAAAAATATTTTGATCTCAAGTTTTACCTCTTGATGTTACAAGAAGGCACTAAATTCTCACAATTAACTAAGCAAATAAGTAAACCAGACAATTATATAATAAACCTTAACTAAAACAGACTTCTGAGGGATTTGACAGATTACAGGCTGCTAACACTGTCATAATCACTGTTAAAATCTGTAATCTCATTAACATCAAAGAACTGGAACCAAACTGAACATAACTGAAAAATGATTCAAAAAAGACAAGAAATCTTTTTACTATAGCCTCCAGAACTGTTGTGAAGTCTAAGAGAGAATGAAGAAGAGCAAGAACATTTCAGAAGAGGCTGATGAAATGAAAGCTATGATGAAAAATTTCCTGCCTTCCTTTCCAGCACTTACAATTGAAGATCTGACATTTACTCCAAACTAACGTTCGTTAAGAATGCTCTGTCACAGGGGACAAGGGGTGTACCCGCACCATACATGACACTAATAATAAAATCAGAGAATACAGAATGGTGGAGCTCATAATTTTCTCCATTGTTACAAATCCTGCATATCTGTTCAATGATTTTTGCATCAAACAACAGTTTTATTACATTCTTGTTGTTTATTTCAAAATTTTCTGACGGGTTAGAAGCACAAAATCAGCATTTTTGTAGTTATGTTTTTATCCAGGGTAGAAGGAGCTGATGAGCTTAGCTAGATTGTTAGTTGTTGTTTTCGCAGATAGAATTGCAAAATTTTTTGTAACACCATCAGGTGGTTTTATGCCTTTTTGTCATCCACGATATTTTTACAAGATTTTGAAGATTCAATATTTATGCAGATTAAAAAAAGGGGGAGCCTTCTGTTTGATGTAAGCAGTCCTAATGCACAGGCTAAGGAGAAACCCTATATGTGTCAATTCAGCACAAACCTAAGCAATTCTTTTGACATTACAACACTCTCTGGATGTTATAAGCAACATCTCATCAAAAACCAGGATGGGAAGGTGAGCAGATTCTCCTATGTCAACACCACGCAAGAAATAAACTCAAAATAAAGAATAAATTACAGATAAATAAATAACTTCCCGTTGTTCACAGCAAGAGATAGGACATGAAAAGGCCTCTCCAGGAGGTGGGTTTAAGCCTTTTAGTGCTGTGAAGTCAAAATTGTCAAGCCCGTAGTCGGAGTGTGCTGGCCATGGCACAGTGCTAGAGCTATGCTCATGGAGAGCGAGCAAAAATTCTGCCTTAGCTCCAGTTTCTGTGATCATTTTAGTATGTAGTCTTGTTTAGAGTATGTTATGATAATGTCATCTGGAATATACAAAGAGCTGGGTGATAGCTGACAATTGTCTCTGAAAGATACAGTTAGTTTCTATCTGTAAATACACGCTTCTAAATGGGGAAAAAAAGCCAAATCAAAACCCAACAACTGACCTGTTCACAGCAGCTAACTCATTTTCAAAGAACTTCACTAATTCTTAGGTTGTACGTCTGATTATCTAATATTTTATTGAATAATTACATAAAAATGTTACGTGAGATGTTGTTGAAGAAAATAGAGTCCAGGCCTGTCACCTTCTAACATTTGCTAAAGCTGGCATATGACTGGGGAAAAGAATAAGAGAACTCTAGAAAGGAGGTAAAATAACTGATTTCAGATAAATGGCATGCTTCAGATTAAGACTGAGGTAGTCCCATAGAGGTCATAGATAGGAAATACATCTTTTATCTTCCCAGTAGAAATGTAACAGCAATGTTATTACAAACAAGACACAAGCATATTCATACAGTTAATTATGAATGCTATTGCAGAGATACTAACTTTCTGGTCCCTCGTCTATCTAGACTTTCTAAAATCAAGGTCATGTGAAGGTTAAGTAGGCAGAGGAAAAACAGGGTTCCATGGGACGACTCCAGCTGGGTCCTTTGATCAACCATTCCAGGGGGTCTTCTGGGTCTAGAGTAGAAACGGTAGAAAAACTGCAAAGGCAGTGTAATCAGCAAGTAGGTTAATAAGATCTCACGAGGAGAGTTACAAAAACCTGCTCTCAGATTTAAAAGAACAAGGATGGACACCTAACTTTTGCAGAGGAAATGAGAGCAGTAAGCAACCCAGCATACGCAATCTCCTGTTTTAACAGCAGACTGAATGTAGTCTGAAGTTTTTGTCTCTCTGAATTGGCTGTCAGAATTGCAGATGCTAACAAAGCTGCCTTTTTGCCACTTTTTCAATAACCTTCTGTTTACAGCTATCTGCAGAATACATGGCTGTGTGCACAGGATTCTAATTTAGGGGGACAAAAATAGGGCTTTTGCTCTCTTCTGAGACACACAGAGACTCATCCTTCAATAGGTGCAAAAGGGAAACGAGATTCCCAACTGCAGGAGGTTTGGTCCAATGAACGCATGGTGGTAAGTTCTTCCCACTCCAAAACCATATGATGCCTGAGGGTCGGTGTGGCTTTGCTGCAAACCAGAGAGGTGATAATAACTGCTCTCACTCATGCCACCACATCCCTATGTAGCCTCTGTTACAATGAGTCTCATAGGAAGACCAATGTTACCCTTTCTTCCCTGAGTCTGTCTGGACCGTGTATCAATGCTTCTGGGTCAGCTACAGCATTTGAAGTTATGGGCACTGTCTTTTTGCTCAAGCAGTGGAAGGCTTATGTTCATTAATCCAGCACTGCTGGGTTCAGTCGCTGTAGTTGGGGTGCTATTATACAACTGTACCTTCCAGTAGGACAGATGGGCAATATCAACAATGGCTCTTTGAAAACAATTACGAAGCATTTTTGAGCAGAGGCCAGTGTGCCCACCATCATGCTAAAGTTGTCAGTCTATCTTGGGTACTGTTCCTGTTAGTCTGATTCAGAGAAAGAAAGAAAGAAAATAATCATTCATGAACAGAACAGGTCCCATATTTCGATGTATTAAAAGTAAAGCATAGATTTTTTAAAAATGAAACTGGGCTCTATTCAGGCAGCGCTCTACCATTTTGACATGCCATGTGGACTCTGGTGTAAAAAAAAAAGAAAAAATAATAATGCATATGTGTGGTAATAATCTGCACATGACTGGTTGCTGTAATGTGCACTGCTGTACCGCCAGCAGGGAAGTGAGTGATTGCCTCTCGCCTACACAATGGACACTGGCTTTGCCTCACGTGGTTTTTCAGCAGGAGAACAAATAAGAGGGGGGGAAATAAGGAATGAAAACCACTGCCTGACCCCACTGCCTCCCAAACCTTGAGGCTTGATTATACAGTCAATAAGAAGTTTTTTGGCTTTTAAAAAATTTTTAGGTGGTCTACTGTGCCCAGGGAACTTGCTGAGTGAGAGACAAAAGGCAACTACTCACCTTTTGCTTTGACCTCTGTGTCTTTTAGCCTAGGTGGTGAGACATATGCCGCAGGAGCCATGCTTATCGGGAAAGTTTTTAGTTGTTTTGCTAGTCTGGTGGCTCATCCAGAGCAGTTTGATATTCAAATGAATCTGTCAGGAACAAGAGTGTGGTGCTTCAGTTCTTGCTCGGGCCTGATGACATTGATTTGTGAGCATACTGCTTGACTACGGGATGTGTGACAGATAAATTTTATCAAAATTAAGGCACAATTAAACATTTCATCTTCCTAATTACTGGCTGTAGATTCAGCCTGATGACCATGTGCTGTAAGAAATCAGCGACCATTACACATTTTAATGGAGCACAGCTGTCTTACAGCTTGGTAATATTTGCACAGTGCCACAGAACTGTAATTTATGATAAAAAGAAAAAATGTGTATTGGCTCTTTTTTGCCAAAATAGATTAAGGATTCATATACTTTAATGAGATTTGGACCTAGCCTTGGATTATCGTTATAAATGATTTATGTGCATGTTGGTGGACTCCTGTAGTTTTGAGTTGATTTGTGTTTTGGTCGACCACTATGTAATTCAGTATTTCCTTGTGTGCCAGTATTTGCATTCTTTCTCCTCTCCATTTCAGTTCCATTTTTCAGCCACAACTTAGTGAGAAGGGCAAGTGGGAAGGTTAAGAAAGCATTGAGGCATATTTTCCAGGAGCCTCCCTCACAGCAAAACTCGCTCTCGAAATCCCTCCCCTCCTCCCTTCCTCCGCACCTCAAGTGCAGAGAGGACAGGAGGGAGGGAGGTGAGTGGAGGTGGGTGACACCGCCCTGGGTCAGGGTCACTCCTGCAGCCTGGAAAGCAGGGCACAGGGGAACAGATGCTACCTGAAACCCCGCTCAGGCAGAGATCTTCTTGAACATTGCCGTGTCTCAAGGCAGAGTATCAAAAGCCTTCCTCCTGTTTGTTTAAAGCATGACCTACAAAAGGGTATTTGCTCCCCCACTTGGTATTTTTCCTATTCCAGTCGGTTTTTCTGGAAAAGGTGCTGTTTCTCTAAAGTAAAAAAAAACCCTCCACAGCATATGTACCCATTATTATTTTCAGAACCACCTTTCTTCTCCATTCTCTTCTTCACTACATGTCTTTCACAGATTATTTAGAGAGTGTGTGGAGCAGGGGAAATGATAAAGATAAAATGAAGTGATTCATATATACAGGTATGTACATGCATACGTATAAACACAATGGCTATGTTTGTGCATGTTTTATTTTACATTAAACTTAGTGAGCTAAATTCACAGTAAGTTTACCTAGATTTCCAAGGAGTCATGCTTAAGCCCAGGGTTTGGCCCCGTATGTTGTGAAACCCTGAGATCCATATGTGCAGATGAAAAGAGAAACTAAATTCTAATTTTCATAATAAAAAAAAAAATCCTGTCCAAGCTTGATTTACTTCAGTGTTCATATGCTGGAATGTTTCATACTGTACCAGGTTGCATATGCTTGCACACTAATTCTCAATTGCCGTATGCAGTTTGTGACAACCATCTGNCTAAATTCTAATTTTCATAATAAAAAAAAAAATCCTGTCCAAGCTTGATTTACTTCAGTGTTCATATGCTGGAATGTTTCATACTGTACCAGGTTGCATATGCTTGCACACTAATTCTCAATTGCCGTATGCAGTTTGTGACAACCATCTGCTAAGACCTCCCTTAGAGTTCTTTCTCCCACTCAGCCCAGCTGAAATAAAAATATGGACAGAAACAACTTCTGCAGGGAGATGAAAAAGTTAATAGGGGACTTGGAGTTAGACTGCGTATCTGATTCAAATTCAATTGCTCCTACAACTTATGTCCTACTTATAAAACATTCCTGAGGTGTAAAACATTAAATATAGCGGAAAACTGTAAAATAAAGCCTTAGTTCCTTTGACAGACTTGACTGTGCTAGAAAGGTAATAATAAAATATGTACGCACAGTGCACATGTGTTAGCTAGCTCTCACTAACAATTCTAAAACAGCAGCTTAGGCTAACCGTATATAGCACCTTATCACATTAAAGCACCCTAAAGCAGGAGGAGGATGAGTGGTGTGAACAAGAGGGTGTGAGAGAGAAGGGGCTGAAAAATCTGCTCTCAGTTTCATCACCAGAGAAGTAATTCCATTTAAGACAACCTCATCAGAAACTCTGACTGCCGGGTGTTGGCTGCTCCCATTCAAGTCAGAGGGGCAAGCCGGAGACCAGAGCATTTGAAAATCAGGTGAAGGAGATGGATGGATAAACAAGTGATGAGCAATGATAGAGGAGGGAGCTATATGGTAAGAAAGTGAAGATGAATCGTTACCTTCAAGTATCTGATAATCTCCAGTTTTCCATTTCATCTTATCACACAGTAATGGGTTAAATTCCCTATCATGAGTATTTTTGAATACTCATGAAAACAGGGGAGAGAGAGAGAGAGAGAGAGAGAGAATTCAAAAGTCCAAGTAGTCAGATCCCTGCCCCCCAAAAGGACTGGGTACATTAAAGTCATGGAATGCAGGTGCTGGTGATGGCAAGTCAGTGTTTAGCTAATTTCTTCTTTAAAATCTCCTGATACAATAAAGTTGATCTGATTAAATTTTTCCTAAAAGTCTGTTTCCATTTCTACCGTTTAAAGCCTTGTGCTTCTTGCTGGAATGTCAGCTGTCACAGAAAATTATGGTGTTTTTTTTCCCTAGTGCTTCTCTACACATTCGCTGAGGTCCTGGTAGTGTGGAGCAGAGGTAAAGACAACTCCAGATGTCTTCTGGGCAAGAAATCTGTATCCACATGCCAATATGTTTTTCACCTAGTTCATAACAGTATGATGTTTTTGCCCCATGTTTGGTTTGTGAGAGGAGACTAGCGCCCCAAGAGGAATGAAGAATTATACATTTTGCGGTGGAAATCATGGGTCTTGGTCTGCATACCTGTGATGACTTTGCTTCAGCAGGTTTTCAGTGTAAGTGTGAGTGAAAAATCAATTCCAGTGATGAAGCCTAACTGCTCAGAATTAAAAGAGGGAGAAGTAAAAAGGGAAAGGAGGAATAATTTTAGATCTAGTGAAAAAGCATGTCTGGAATTCATCTTTTGTTAGATGTTTAAAGGCAGCACATCGGGATATTTGGCAAACACAACATTCCTAGGTCAGACTGTCTCAGGTGACACCTTGGGTTTTAAAGGCTCAGTAAGTCATAAGAGATTTTGGCCCTAGAAATTGTAAGGCTGCACATATGTAAACCTTGAAGCTGTAATGGGTTTGAGCTATTTTAAGAGCTTTTGAAAGGCTGGCATATTAAGTTATATATCAATCTGTCCCCCATTGGTTATTATCTTAACAGCTGCTATAAGTGTAGCCTATCAGTTTTAAATATAGGAACAGCAGTAAATAGTGCATTATGATATTCCAGATGGAACACTTAAAATAAATTGAAATATCTGTATATTTTGGACTTTTCTACAGCACCACTATTATGTCATCATTTTCCATAGGTAGTGTAACAATCTCTTATCCCTAGAGCATTAAAAAGTTTGAGGACATGGATGAGTGGAGGACTGATGACAACCAAATATTCAGCAAGACCTTGTTCCTGCAGAAAATGTTTCAGAGTTTGATGCAGGAGCGGAAGAGAAGAAGGAGCGTACCAGGCTCCAGGATCTAGTTTCTCTTCTTCTGCGTTCTTTCTATTCATGCCAACTGTTGAAAATCTCCATGAGGCCATGGCATTGGAACCATCCATTGCTGACTCGTAGCATGTAGTGCCTTGAGGGATGTCTGCTCTAGAAGAGAATAACTACATTAAATGGAGTTAGGGAGAAGGGCAACTCTAGTGACTCAGATAGCAGGTATCTTTCTGATGGGGAAAACGTCCTGAATCCAACTGAAGACTGCACGGCCTTCCCATCACACAGCATAACTGATGTGTTTTGTTTACAAAGTGAAAGTGAACTGAAATGGCATTGATCATTTTTCCCCTCCTGTAAAATTAGATATACTAGGGTATAGTAGCTTGCTTTTGAGAGGCTGGGGCATGATGTGAGGTGGTATAATTCAATAGCTGAGTTGAGAGACCGGTCTGCCAAGCCCTGGATGTGATACCTGTACTAATTACTGCATGGGTTGGTATTGCACTAATAACCACACGCAAGCCTCTGCAAATATGCTCTTTTCCCCTACTTGCATCACTTAGGGTATTGATGCTCACTCCATTGCACAGACAGGGAGTTTAGTTGCAGACATTACTGTACTTGCTCCAGAGGCCCAGTAGCCAGCAACTTCAGAAACATGGAAGGCAAGTTATCCTGTCTCTTCATGCATATGTGCTTGATCACTGGGCATTGAATCCCAACATGCATCCTACAACAAAGTAAGGAAGATAGGACAAGTGCTAGGAGGTAGTGTACTGTGATAGTGCTAAGCTATGCAAGGAGCCTTGTCTATCACGGCTGGACTTGCACGCAGTTGAGTTGGCTTTAGAGCACCAGGTTCTTTGGAAGATGCTTGGGAAAGACATTCAGCAGGCCTAGGAAATATTACGTTTATTATATGCAAATACAGATTACGTGCTATCTACTTCAGTTTTCCTCATCTATTTGAAAGTCATTTCCTGCACTGGAATGTTGTTGTCACTTTTAAAGTAAGATACAGGTAGCATCTTTAATGTAATTTGCAGCACTGTACAAGTGGCAAGTATTTGCTACTCTTGTCCTTGCCTTTAAACTCCAGAATCTTGTGCTCCAGGAGATCATAGAATCATAGAATCATAGAATGGTAGGGGTTGGAAGGGACCTCTAGAGATCATCTAGTCCAACCCCCCTGCTAAAGCAGGTTAGCCTAGAGCAGGTTGCACAGGAATGCATCCAGGCGGGTTTTGAATATCTCCAGAGAAGGAGACTCCACAACCTC
>VZSC01003620.1:25145-44819 GCA_013398225.1 Steatornis caripensis
CCCTCGTCCACCCAGCCAGTCATGCCATCATAGAAGGCTATCAGATTGGTCAAGCAGGATTTTCCCTTGGTGAATCCATGTTGACTACTCCGGATAGTCTTCTCCTCCTCCATGTGCTTAGAAATGACTTCCAGAATGAGCCGTTCCATCACCTTTCCAGGGATGGAGGTGAGACTGACTGGCCTGTAGTTTCCCGGGTCCTCCTTCTTGCCCTTTTTGAAGATTGGAGTAACATTGGCTTTCCTCCAATCCTCAGGCACCTCTCCTGTTCTCCACGACTTTTCAAAGATGCTACAGGTGGATGACAACAAAAGACCAATTGCTAATATTCCTTTTGCTTAATTCATTTGCAGTTACCCTACTGCGCAGCAGCTATCTCGGATGTTATTAAACATACAGTGGATAAATGTGCATCTTTCCTCTTCAGAATTGATGAGGCTTATAGGCTGTATACCTGCAGTTTTTCTGAGGTACTTTTCACTGAGTTGGCTCTAAGTTTAAACTGCTAGAATTGATTAAAGTAGTTATTAGACTAAAACCATTCTAATGCCGTGAGCAAGCAAACCCCTATCTCCTGATAGCCTCATATGTAAAGCTGTGTTTGCCCAGTGGTTAATTCCCCACCCATGCCAGTGGAGATCTCAAAATGGACCGTACCCATGCTTATCAGGCATGATGTAAGCAAAATGAGTCAGCTCACATCTCTGCTGAAAACGAGGTATCATGGAGATGGCTTATGCAGAATCACAGAACAACTTACTGGCTCCTTCATACAGCTGCTGGTTAGCACCAGGTACCTCTTCTGTTACTGCGTCTCAGCTGGGGGCAGGGGTCTTCAGCTCACTGGTGAAAATCTTTTTAACCAGGAGGGCACGTGCCCACCTGGTCATGCCAAGAGACTTGTGTAGTGTCATTCTCAGGAAACAATTCAGCCTCTAGCAACTTTCCTGGGTAAAGTCAGTTACAAAATGAGTTTCCTTTTGCAAATGGGAAAAAAACCTCAAAACTTGCCACTTCCCTGAGGCCAGTGGTGAGCCAATAGAGGTCACAGAGGTGTAGCTCTCAAATGATCAATTTTTCTAGCTATTAGAGTATGCTACACCGCAGCTTTGTTTCTAGACAATATGATATTAATTTATAAGAGGTCATGCTTAAGAAATGAAGACAAAAGTGACACTGGAATTAGTTATAAGACCCTCTTCAGCACCCAGTTCATGGAGTCTCAGTCCCTAACTTTGGGTGCAATCATAGTGACCCTAGAGTTTTCAATAAAATTTCCACTTACTGACACCATTGTGAACTGCTGAAAGCAATTACCTATACATTGCTCTGTATGTGCTGGGAAGAAGCACATTACAGGATGCCTATAGCCACATAACTCAGTATCAGCAGCAAGAGTCACTATAGGAGCAACTCAGTAACTGAATGCAGAAAAACCTCTCGCAGATTAGTTCCTCTTACTGGTAGGTGTTACTGTGACAATATATCAATCTTTTTAAAGTAATGCATTACCATTCACAGGTCCGTGGGCTGCTTTTATACTTCCATCATCATATCTGTGGCCTTCAAAGTTACAGCCGATGGACCTTCTGTCAAGATCCAGTTATTTAATCAATGTGACAGCATCCTACATTTTTGAACCCCAGAGGCCATGGAAAAGTTTAATGCAGCTTCCAGGTAAAGTTCAATCCACATGGCTGAGTCCCCTGAAGTATTTTCTGCAGAGAACTCCCCTCCCCCACATTTTTAACATACCCAATGTCCTTTACATTTGAAGAAAGTGAAGACCTAAGCTGGAAAGCCGGGTATTCTTGCAACAGAAATAGGTACTTTACAGGGCTCTGCCACCCATGAAGAAGTTGGGTGCAAGACTGATAGTCAACCTCCCTACTTGGAAGAAACGATTAGGACTTTCGCTAACAACAATGAATTTCTTCCCATCACAGTAACCTACTGTTAAATGTATGTATGTGAACATTTGTAGCCTAGAATACAAAAAGGAACACTTTTTGAGGAAAGGGAAACATGTATTAATATTTGATGGGTACAGCAACAGTTTTAGTAGTAAAGAAACATCCTGATGCTGATCTCGGTTACAACATACATGCACTGGCACAACGCCATCAGCGACCTCAAGCTATTTAACACTATTATAACTGTAATCACCAAATGATGCTAGGGAAGTAGGATTACTTGAGAAAGCCACTGTTGGCCTGGGAACCTCTCTGCTTTCCCCAGCTATAGCATCTGACCTCAGAAAAGATAGTCCCTCTTTCTACATATCCTGCTTCCCCAGGATAAAATTATTCCCTCTCTCTTTCTGTGTACACATAAGCATGCACGCAGGGTTAGAATCTAGACCACAGTTCTTTTGTTCACAGCACTTGCCAATGAGTGCAAATTATATGTAAAAAAAATAAATGCTACCCACATTATGATATGAATTTCCTTCAGAAGGAAATGTTACAGAATCCTAATGGCTGAATTTTCTTTCTCTCTCTAAGTTTTACCCTTCACATGCAACATTATTAAATAAAGTCATTATCCAACTTAAACAAATAATAATGTCTGTAATTATAGCAGAAGCCAGTTCACTTATGTTTAAGTTACAATACTATATATCAGATATGTCAATGTGATCTGTATAATACAAAAAATTTAAACAATGAAAAATAACATTATCAAACATGAAAATCCATTAATGCTAGTCATTAGATTTTAACTATGCTTTTAGGGTTGTTAATATGGAGAAGGGGAAGACACTTCAGCTGACCATGCCTAATGCTGCAAGCATGCAGCAGAATTAAATTCTTTATTTTCTCAGTACTCAATAAAGAAAACAGGAGCATTGCTGATTAAAATATAACACCTTTGACAAAAAGATTCCTTAGTTCCTAGTCCCTTACTATAGCTTCTATCCAGAAATTGTACTGCAGGTACTACGTTGCATAAATAAGCTGACCTGTCAGGTTTTTGGCAATTTATGGGGCTGGTCAGCCTGTACATTCGTGCAGTTTTTTGTTGCAATGAGATGTAATGGCTTTTCAGCGCACCATAAGCACAGTTGTGACCACAGGCTCACTAGTGTCATTTTGTGTGCAGTAATGAAGCCTGACGAGTGGTCTCCTGCTTGCAGATAGCCGGCTGTTGTCCTAAAAATGCAAACCATTGCCTCGGGCCATGGAATCAGGAACAGGCAAAGGACAGTGGCACAGGCACGGCTCCCCACTGCTCACCCTCCCTTTAGCACACTGTACTTGGATGCAGTAGAATAGTCTTTACCCTTGTACATAAGGACACAATGAGAGAAAGTGATAAAAGCAATTGCATGAAGGCCATGTTGGAAATCGGGTTTTGTGAAGTTGCTGAGCTGACGTTCAGGGGGAAAAAAAATCCATCACCAATACTTTTTCCCCCTTGCACAGTGAGTCCTTTGAGTAAAAATACTGCTACTTCATCATCGTTTCCCTTCCTGTTTTCCTAATCTGTATAAATATTTGTGTAGAAATGTGTGTGTGTGCTTATTTATATTTATTTATATTTTGAGAATATGCACTTACACCCACACTAGCGCGCACACACACACACATGTATACATATATACAGAGAGACAGAGCTAGCAGGCACAGCAAATCACAGGAACAAGCCTCGCTGCTTTTTTTCGCAGCTCATCAATATTCCACAGCCCAGGAAGGCCGGGCGTGCACCGGGCTTCACACTTCCCGTGGCACAGCCGGCCCCACCGCAGATTCCCCTCCTCGCTTCGACACCTGAGGGTCACCAGAGAGCCTCTGTGAGACAGGTAGCACAGTGCTGGGAGATGGCTTGTTTTCCAGAGAAAAATGAAAAAGAAATCTGTCTCGAGTCAAGTAGCAATTAGGCCTTGTCCTGGAATTGTGTGATTTGTGATTTAATTAAGCCCCTTTCTGTACACCAGGCACCACTGAGCACCCTGGGCACTTGCGGTGGGTAAATCTTTGAATCCTGGAACCTGAAGGCTGGTTTGTCCTCCCAGAGGGTAGGAACTGCTTCTGTGGTTTCCGCACGCACACCCGGTGTTGTGCAAACAACCACAGGCAAGGGATACTGGAGTAAAAGTTACAAATCTGTTTCAGTTATAACCTAATTGTCACATTAATTCTTACTGTTTCATAGCCATCTGGGAAGTCAGCGTTCCCCCAAAAAACCTGTTCGGGTGGTGGGAAAGATCTTTGTAAAATGCCATGTTAGAGAAGAACAGGGAGCCCAAGGCTCTCACGCTTGTCTTGGCCGAGACCTTTCCAGTCTTCATCCTCAAAACACTTATCCCCTCATCTCACCGACAGCAAGAAGCTGCAGTTTACTTGGTGCTTCTCATGCAAAGGTAGAGTTGGGTGCTGCATGAGCTGAGAAGGATGGACGCCTGAGGGAGGAGAGGTAGGGGATTGTTTGCAGGTACTGCTCATCAGCTGCATTTTTGTCTTAGAAGCGAGACTCTGGCCCTCAAATATAAAACGTCGACTACCTGGTTTTACATCATTACTTTATCTCTGAAATACGAGGAAACATTTGGTGAAGTACTAGGTCTGCTGCAAACTAGCACGCTCGGCACAACCAACCGTTTTGTCGCATTATGCGACACAAAAATGGCAAAAGCAAAAGTAGCGGTTTCCATTGTAGCAGCCAGTCAGTAACGTGGCTTATAAGCAATGCATTACATTTGTCTTTATTTCTTAAATCTGTAACTTAATATTGATATTTTTGAAATGTTAAATATAAATCAGAAAACATACAGAATGTACAGTGTTGCCTTGGAAACCTTTGCCGCCTTTTTTTTTTTTCCATTTGTGAAATTTCATTACAGAAACTCTGCAAAGTTAAGGTAGCATTAACCCAGTCTTTGGGTATATATAATACAAAATGCTTGAACTTCTGGGACAGCAGCTATTTCTATGGATACAGTATGTTGAACAGACAAGGAACAAAGAAAACCAAAACAGTTGGTTCTCTGCTGTCAAGGAAACAAGCTGCTCTTTCTGCTTAAATATCTCTCACCAAAACCAGGAGGAAAAAATCCTTCAAAACTGAGGTTCGCACTTACAAAAAAAAGAGATCTGACTTACAGACACTGGAATGAATGTATTTTCAAATACTTTAGTAAGGGATATTGTTATGTTTGATATAGGTAAATCAGTGTATCTCCCAGAAAGCCCCTAAGGTTAAAGTTATTCTTAAAGATAAATAGTAAATCATTTTTTGAGAACAGTAGGAGTCCAGAAGGAAAGTGAGAAAACATTTTGCAGTGTTCTGGTTTTTCGTGCTGCATGTAGATTACTTATTTAGATTAAATTCTGCTGTTTGTGCTCCTGAAATTCAAACTCCTTTTTTTTTTTTTTTTTACCCCTATGTATCGAAGTCATTATTAGGAAATTTGTGGTTTTAAATACCAAAAGATAAACCTCGTATTTGTTGAAAACCAGAACATTTTAATGGATATATTTCTTTCAGAAGTATTAAAAAAGGTGTACTGATTAGAATTACTTCATCTGATAAAAAGGATAAGTGAAGATGCACATATATGTTCTATATGACACTTCCAGTGTACAAATGACATGGTAGACAACAACTACTCAGAAACACAGTTAAGGTTACATGAAAGAAAGTGGCTGTAGGAAAAAATAAAATTACTCCTAACGTTTTTAAAATCATGGAGTTACCTCCTGGTGAGTCACATTCTGGTTCTGGTTGGAATAAGCTTCATCTTGAGCTCATGCACTTTAGTGGAGGGTATTGCAAGACTCTAAAGGAAGAACTGCACCAGAAAATAGATCTCTTCTAAGACAGAAAAATATCCTAGGAGAAAGATTCTGATCAGAGACGTACCACATCAGCTCACAGCCTTTCTAGATATATAAGTAGACCCAAAATACCCAGCCAGCTTTGAAACAATTTCACACACGTACATCCTTGCGTGTTTACAGCAACATTTCTGATTTGAATCAGGGAGAACAAGTGATGTTGATGGCAAACCACCTTTTGAGTTAAAGTTGGCTTTGTTTATGGCTCACGCAGGATTTCTCTGGAAGATTTTGTAACACCACTGGTGGGCTTACATGGATGGCTTTATACTGAATGTCCTCCCAGCAATGGGTACTCTCCACACGCATGTTCTTATACTCTAGTAATGGAAAAAGTATGTGTATTCAGTACTTTACTCTTCTGTGAACAGGAATCGAAGTAAACCCTATCATGGTACTTTCCTGAGGGCTAGGAACTGCAAAGGAACCTGAGTACGTAAAACAATCTTGTGTCTGGAGATAGCATCTGGTAGGAACTTAACGGGAAATTCAGTGTATTTGGCCCATCGCGTACAAGTGGTTAAGGTTGGTTTTTGAAGAGAATCGCCATGAAAATCCCTGCCCCTTATAAAAAGTGGCCAGCAGTAAACCCTTTGCCTAGGTATTCTTGCTTGCTATATTAGCTTTGTTTGTCTTGTAGGCTAGAATTAGGTTTTAGAGTGTTTTTCTCGAGAAAATGTTGTGAAACAATTTAAAAACACAGCCCTTAAGGGACAAGAAACGGATAGATTCAAAAGGCATACTCTGCAATGTCATTAAAGATGCTACACACAACCCCACTAAAATAAGAATTACTACTGAAGACCTACTACTCATCCATAATTAACTTCACAGTGCCTTCTTCACAAGCACATGGATTTTAAAATTCTGTGTAGTAACCTTCTTATCGTCGAATTTCCTGGATTTTCTTACTTTGTTTAGACACTATTGTAGCAGGAAAGAGAAGTGGGTTTGGGGGGAAGGGCTAGTTTGTACACTTCTGAATATTTGAGCTGTGTTTAATCGTTCTCATGTGTGAAATCCTTTATTAAAAAAAAAATCAGTTTATCTGATACTTACTGCTCTTTAGTACAGCACAGCTTGGTAGCACTAGGTACGTCTTGTTGAAAGTATGTCCATAAATATGTCCCTTGCAGCACAGAACAGCTTGTTAACTTGGCAATCCTCAGCAATTTGCTTTGAAAAGTTTGCCTCAGTTTTGATAGTCCAAATGTAGGGCAAAAACTCAGAGTAACTTTTTCGTTAATTTTACCAATTGACACTTTCCTCATGGTTTTAACTGCCTGCTTACTAGAGCAAGGACTGCAGTGCTTCTTCCTCGTCATTCAACAAGCTTTTTTGCAAGTTTTTTTCATTTTCAATGGGCTGGGACTACTGATTTTCTGTTTTCCTAATGTACAATCTGAAAAAAGAGTCCCTTATCTTGAGGAAATATTATTCTATTATCTTCACTCTATGGGCACCCGGTGCCAATATTATATAGAGGATGGTATTACTATTAATTTGTAGTGCTTTCAATCTAAACAGAATTACAACAGTGGGCAAGTGCTATCTGTCCCTATGTCACAGACAGAATAAATGGAACACAGAGAGGACAAGTAAATTGACCAGCGCCCAAAGGCTACAAAGGATCAGCAGTCTTGAAAAAAGAACAGATTTTTGCATGCCTGGTGCTGTTGAAAATTTCTACACTCCTTTTTCGTGATAGTAACACTTTTGGCCAGCTTTGCTGGATATCCTTTTTAATGGGAGAAAGGAAGTAGGATGCCTACATTGTTTCTATACCAAATACATTAGGTTGACTTACGGGAGAAACCCTGAAGTGAAAACTCTTGAGTCTGTGTTCTAATTTAACCACATGAGGACTGTGATTGGAAATACTTCAAAGTGGGTTACGATGGTTAACTAAGTGAAAGATAATATCCCTTTGCCATTACTGTCTAGTAGGTCTCATTACTCCTCTGGGCATGCTCCTTAGAATAAATTAAAAGGATCCACTGAGAACCATTTTGCTTTAGGTTTTTTTTTAATGATTGCCAAGAGCCATTTGCTAGGATAGTACAGAATGTTTACAGATGCCTTAGGAAGAAAACAGCAGAATGTGGAACTAATTGTGTTTATTCAAGATAATTATGAAACACAAATGACCATTACTTACAACAAGTCCCCTGACAGCTAGAATTTGATGCATGGGGCCAGGATCAAACTCAGTAAAGAAAGGCCTTAATGTTAAGTTATACTCTCCATATGGACACCACATAGCAGCACTAGCTATTGCAGTTATTGCTTGTTCCTCAGTGCTCTTGTACCCAGCCAGTGTTCAGTACAGAAGAACCACAGCTGCTAACTTTGAAGAGGAAGGGCAGGTGGAAACGATGAGTGCTTCAGAAGGAAGATCCTACTGGGATGAGAAGCTCCGAGAAATGAAACCACAGACTTTTCTGGCAATTAAAGCAAAAGTTTTGTCATAGGAATATGAACCAGCGTTGCCACACCAGCGATGGGCATTTAATCTCCTCAGTGAATGGGATGCATAAAGCGAATCTAAAGACACAAGTATTAATCCCACCGTAAAGAGCAACGCTATACACACTGCGTCTGTGTTCATCCCAAAATGGTTTGTCAAGCCATCTCTACATATCTATGTAAAATTCTTATGCATACTTCGCTCTTGAATAAGAGGGCAGGAGGAAACCAATGCAGTGCATTATTGGAATTTCATAAAGGTAGACAGAGAAGAAAAATAGTGAAAAATTCCATAGTGAAAAAATTTCAGTAGATTGGATGCTAGATTAAGGCAGCTAGATATAATCTGATTTCCTGGTTTCGTAAGGGGCACTGAAGTGTGTTTCTTTAGTTGAGCTAGGAGATTTTTTCTAATAATATTCAAATGGCTCAGTATTGTCATTACAGTTTCATTTTGTTTACTTCATTCTTGCTGCTGCTGTAGTTGAATTGTTTTTGCTTTGGACAAAAAAGGAGATATTCAGACCACCAAAAAATTTATTAACATGTGGTTCTCATACAGAGAGGTCATTTATATCCCTAACAGTGTGAAAACATGACGCAGGCTGTACTGCTTTTGTTGATTTCATTTTCTGGCGACATACACAAAACCTCAAGCTCAGCAATGTCCAAAGAAAAAACCCAGCAAGTTCTTTATTGACTTTGCACCTTGCTTGCTCATGTATGTGAGGACATGCCTTGGTGAAATCCTGGCCCTTAAATCACTGCGAGTTTTGGTTCGACGGTCACAGAACATACCATGCATGTAACTTATGTTGAAAGATATAAATCAGCATTCAATGTAGATTTCAAAATTCCAGGAGAAAGGATGAGTGTTAGAACTGGCACACTAATACAGAATTGTTGATGAGAGTTGAAACCCGCCAGCAAATACATTGTGACTGAGACATGCTGGCAGTTCAAGGGGACCACAGATAGTCTCAGCATACAGGTTGGATCTTAGCAGTCTGGGTCCCTATTAACAGTTTCAGTCTTGGTGCTTTTCCCTGGGAAAGAAAACCTCTACTTGGTTCAGACTTTAATACGGCCAGAGCAAATTGGACTGAGATCTTAAATTAATTCTCAAAAATTTTACGGATGGTTTGTCACACCTCTTGTGGTTGTTCAATTTCTGAGGTAAGCAAGAGTAAGTTCACTCCTATCCAGTAATAAGCCCCTCACTGTCATTGTTTTTCCTTGCCCTTTTCCTTACTCTATTCTCAAGGTACTGCCAAGATCGCAGGCTGTTGATGGTACCGTACCCCCAGGTATGTGCTGGTGCCAGGCAAGAGTGACCCACTGTAGGCAGGATTCACTTCCCTGGGGGAAGAAAACAAAAGGGAATGAACCAAGATCTTGCCTGTCCTGGGGATCAAGCACAGGCACTGTTCAGTTGTTTTGGGCATGGTTATGAGAGAGCGGCAGGAGAGCTGGCTCCAGCAGCAAGGTCCAGGTGCTGCCGGTGTCCGGGGAAGTGCCCTGGCAGGGTCCCTTCCACCTTCCACTTGGCTCATAGCAGAACCAGACACTCCTCTGTGGAGAGCGAATGGGCAAAGCGGGATGTTTCAGGTGGCCTGAAATGATTCATGGTGCTGGGTGGAATTTGATGGCTCCTTTTTCGTTGTTTGGAAGAGGCTGGGAATTAAAAGAATTCAGAAAACTTTTACCATAACATTTCTGCCTTGATTTTTATTTTTCATATCATGGGTGATATAGCTATAGGAAGGAAAAATTGTTTTAGAAGAACTGAAGAATCTCAGAACAAAATTAAACATATAAATGTCAGCAAAAAGCTTCAGAAGAATTTAAAAAGTTTTCCATAGGTTTTCATTTAATAGCTTTAAGCGATGTTTTGTTTAGACCTAGACCTACTTTTTCTCATTGACTTTTCAGTTCAGCCAGCTCAGACTGGAGGGTCTGTCCCTCCTGGTGACAGCCCTTTTCCCTGCCTGTTACAAGGACCAGACTGTGCTGAGTTCACCAGTTTCCCAAACCATATTTTTAGCCAGAAAGAAGCCTTACCTCTGTCCTATGGGGACATAGTTTTCTTCTACCACTACACTTAATGGTACAGGTTGAAGGAATGTGTGAAGGAAAGAAGGGTGAGAAGCAGAAGGCAAACAGCATCCTGGGGTGAGCAGTTTATACTAGCTAGAGCTCCTTGAGTCTCTTGCCCAGCGCATCTGGGCGAGGAAAAGAGTGGGGGTTAATTTTATGGAAGCTGCAAAATACTAAAAACAATTAAAATTAATAGTAAACTATTTTTTCTTTTTTTAAAGAAAAGCTTATAAGAATCTCCCAAGTAGTACACAGGATCTCTTAGCAAAGCAAAATCACAGCCTGGTGAGCTTGACCTCTAAGCCCACATTTGAGTGGACTGCCTTCTGAGAGGTGGCTGCAAACAGCTTCTAGTGATGCCAGTCAACTGGGCAGAAGCAGAGAGAAAAGGGCTTCTGCCTTCCTTCCCTTCCTTGATGGTCATACCCCATGAGGGTTAACGAACCGCCTGTCAGTAACCACCCTGCTCTCCTCTCAGCCACCAGCTGATCCCCCGTCAAGCCGCAGAGGTGAGAGTTCACTGACAGAGGTGGATGAGGTTAACGATAATAAGAGTCTAAACATCCATAGGGAGTTCAGCTCGTGTACAAAGTCATAATTACATAAGCCATTACCATTGCCTAGGTGTAAAGCAGTCGCTACGAGCAGGGGTAGAAAACATTTGCAAAGACAGGCTTAAGAAGCGAGGATGGAAAATACCAGGCTTTCTCCAGTGGATGCACCGAGGCTTCAGCTAAGCTGTAAAATAAGGATTGTTTGGTTATTCAAGTAGAAACCTGTTAAATGGATAACCTTGTTGCAACAAATTTTAATTCTCTTAGCAGGTCTGTTCTTTCAACAGGTATTGATTGATTCAAACAGCCTCTGCTATTTTTATCAAATGCATTTTAGAGGCACAGAAAATGCCACTGAGGATTTAAACCCCCAGTAAGCTGCACAGAGGCAGTGTTTGTAATACACTGCTTGCTGCTTTCACAAGCTGGACAAACCTCATACATTATGGGCCAAATTATGCCCTTGGATGAGTACGCTTGATTCCCACTGCTGTCAATGTGGCTGTCATAGAAATCTGTGGGAGACCAGCATGTGCATCCAAAGAGGAACCTGGCCTAAAATCTATTGTGCTCATATTCCTTGTTACTTAGATATTTCTCGTGCCTGCCTGACTCGCTCTTTCTTTTTTTTTTCTTTTGGTCAGGGTAAAATAAACACATTTACAGATATTCTTAAAAAAAAAAAGGATAGGGATAAAAGACCTCTGGCACTATTATGTTTTGTTTGTGTTTGCGACTATAATTAATGGGTGTTCTTTATCCAAAGTTTCCTTGAAAAGTCACTAAATAGACGGGTTTATAGAAATCTACAGCGTTTCTGCAACGTTTTGAGTTTCAAACAGGCCTGGCTGATATGCCCTACAAAGTGAGCAAACATGTTCATTTCACCCCAGGTTTTACTCCGCCAGTCCTCCGTTGCCCATCTGCACTGCTCGCCCCAGAGAAAGGGCCTGAGAAGAGCCATTGAGGAAACATTCTGCTGCCTCTGTGACACAGGAGTATCCCCAGTCTCCCCACACTCAGGTGGCTTGACTGGGGAGTAAAGGGTGGTCTGGATGAAATAATTTGCAAATATAAAATACCTGGAAAGCCAGTTTTGAGATGAGTAGCCCCCGTCAAACTCAGGCTGAGCATACTTTGTGCATCCCCCATGGGTACTAATTGTGGGGAACACAGACATGAGGCCACATGGACGACAGAGGAAAGGAGAGGACTAAGGGCCAGCTCCTCTGGAGGTATTCCCACTGGCCTCTCTGAACGTCTCCCAGTGTCCTGGTCACCTCTGTGAGCTGGATACCAGGTTCGAGATTTACTCCTCTCTGCACGGTTGCTTTGAATTTATTTTATTCCTAGGCAGCTAGCTGGAGTGGTAAATTTATACATGCATTCAGCATTGTCATAGTCATATCTTGCCTGAGGGCATATTGATCCTTGTTACCATATTGACTTGATGCTTTTACATCTGCCAGCAATAGGTCTACACATTTTTTTTCTACAAAGATTGCACATTTTCCTTCCCCTGTCCCAAATCTCCTTCCACAGAGTCTCCTCTTAGGAAAGTAAAACAATATTTATTTTTTTTTTTTAGTGCAGCTTTTTAAATGTGTCTGTGTTTGCTCAGGTTAAAGTTGTGCAAAGATTTCTGACTCTACTGCAAAGAAAGGGCAAAGCAAAACACTGGAAATTAACTGGCAAGAAAACTTCCTTTCTAAATTATAAATACACAGAAAGCATGTTTTGTATTTGCTTTCCAGAGTGCAAGAAACAAAGCAAAGGGGAAGTTATCTGTTTATTTGTAATTAAATCACTGAAGAAGAGGGGAGCAGTAGCAAGTTGGTCCTTGGCGACTGATTTGCTTGCAGCAGCAGAATTGCCACCGCAGGCAATTTCTTATTTTCACTCATGTTCTCAATACAGTTTTAGCTATAAAGGTCAATAACCAAAAGCAGATGCTAAAGTGGGTCCAAAATAGTTTTTGCTTAACTTTTAGCATTTACTTAACTGATTACTAGTTACAAATCTGACACACAGCAGACATAACTGCTTTCAAGGAGATTAAAGGATTAGTCACTCACTACCTTAATCAGATTAATCAGAGATTTTGAACACAATATATAATTCTATCCACAGAGGGGATACATGATAGCCACATGCTAGCCTAATTTGGGAAGGGATACAAGAGATGGACAGACCTGGACAAAAGAGGGCAGAAAAAATTGCTAGTTATCACAAGGATTTTTCTACGTACTGCCCTTGCAATACTGCTTACAGACCTTGTATTTTCTAGTGGAATTACAAATTCACAAAATATAACACCAACATCAGCTAGCAGCCTACGCAGATCTATAAGACGACTAAAATAATGTCCTGATATAAGCTTGTGATATTGGTGTACAGTAAACATATTTGTGTGGTTTTCCTTATTTACTTTCATATTTGAAGACTTGTGTTTAATTTGTAGGGAGAAGTTTGGGTTTTTTCCTTTGGATGCCACAACATCCACGATCTCAAACACAAAGTGTGGGGAAGGACTCTGTAAAATATTAAATGCTTTGTGACAAAATTGGAAGATTTGATGCAGTAAGCTATTTGATACAGTAAGTTATTTGAAAGTAGGGGGAAAAAAAAAAGATTCTCTGTCATCTGTGAGAGCCGCCGAAGCTGGAATTTAAGCCTGGTTTCACCTGTTGAGAAATCTAGTATATTTTAAGAAAACATGCATTTCTTTTCCACACGATTTGAATGAAGGGAAAAATGGGAAGGCAGAATCTCAGCATATTGAAACTGAGGTTTTCCTGTAGCAGAAGTTATTTAACAACTGTAGTACTTCTACCAACAATTAATAAAGAGAAATCATAGACAACGTTCTTATGAGCCCTGTTTCCCATGTAAAGAAAAAGAGCAAGGAAAAATCAATGTAACTGATGCTATCTTAATCTATCACCTTCTTCTTAACAAAATCCCAGAACGTTCTCTTCTTTCTTCATGCATTTTTTTAATTTTCCTGTTATTTTTCCATTTCTGGGATAGTGACCTTAACAAGTTCCCTTAGCATTTCGGAGGTGTCGATCTTGTTTCTGAATCACATCTCCCTGACATTCAGTCTGTAGAAAAGAAGCACTTTTAGGAAAGAAACAAACAAATTAATCTCCATGTGCTTCAGGAAAGACACTGTAGTTGGAAGTAGGCCAGGTTTTCACTCTGAAGGATGCTCTGTGCTTGGCAAAGCCTAGAAATGTGTGTCTGCAATGGTTCTTCTGCTAAGATTTTAAGATTTAATAATTACCGTTCTTTAAAGGACGAACTGCAGCTTTGTGGGAACATAACGACTAACAAGGAAAAACCGTGTTATCAGCAATTAAGTGTTTGTTATGCAGAAACTGCAAAAAGAAAACTGAACTCTCGGAGAGAAATGCTCAAACTGTGCAATCTGGCAGCCTGTACCCGGGGTCATGCGTGTGGTACGTGTATCAAATGAGTCGAGGTGAGCGTCTGTGCTACGTTCAGGCTGCCGACGCTCCCTTCTCTCTCGGAAAAGAGCGACTGGAGGATCGCTCTTTGCCGAGAGGATTCAACAAAACCTATTTACAGCGGTCCACGCGTACACTCAGCATTTGCCGTTGCCTCTCTAGCAGCTGCCTCACCCCCTCTCCCAGCCCGCCCCAGCCCCGGCATGACTCGTTGCGACTGGGCTCCTCTTCCCGAGCCGTGGCAGCCGGATTTCAGCCACGCAACCCGTGGCAACCGGCGTCCCATCACGGCTTTCTGACAGGAGAAACACAGACACAAACACAAAGCTGCCTTTGCAAAAACAGCAATCGCGCGCTCAGGGTTTGCTTTAAAGAAAGAACGCGCCGAATTAAGAATGCGCCAAGAACAACCAGGACAGCGTCGCTTTATTCTCACAAAGAAGTTTCTCCTAATTGCACATTAACTGTCTTTTCGTGAACAAACTTGTTTCCACCTAACGCTGACAGTCGCGGGAGCCTGAGTGTATGTGTGTGCCGCGGGGAGGTGGGGCAGGGGGGGCTGCTTTGTGGCAGTGTCTGTACATCTCATGCCCGTGCTGATGGAATTATTGTTTATTTTTTTAATTTTCAGAGGTAGGTTGATGACAGCTGAAGAAGACTGTATTTGCTGAAGAGCAGCATGATGGTAGAGAGGAGCGGAGCTCCTGAGGGAGATCTAATGGTGCCTCTCCTTCCTGCACAGAGATAAAGACTTATAATAAGCGTGTATGTTCACCATCTGGCTCTGTGCATGTGGTCCTTATGGAGGCGAAAGCAGCACAATCTGTAAATGATCAGGAGCCATCGCACTCTCTCCAGAGAATCCACGATGCAATCAAGGTGACAGATGGCATGGCCGCTGCTGTGGCCTCATGGAGAAGATCAAAATCACCTTCAATAAACTCTGACTGAAATGGGCATGAGCACCTCAAAAAAGTCAGTTTGTCAGTCAAACTGCGACAGCAAGCTGCATTGGGGAAACATAGCGGCCAGCTCTCTGTTTTCAATCGTTTCCGTCTGACTGAGCCTGAACTATGATCTTTCTCAAATTGTCCTTTCTGTTTAGCTGAAGCAGGCCAGCAAATTGCCAGATTCATAGCTTTATTGAAGGAAATTGAAAACATGATGTCCTCAATTCAAGGGACAAACAGCTGGCAGGTGCTTGGACACCCAAGCACATAAAATGGACCCCTAGTCTTTTGGACAAGTTTGTCCAA
This sequence comes from Steatornis caripensis, assembly GCA_013398225.1. Classification (NCBI taxonomy): domain Eukaryota; kingdom Metazoa; phylum Chordata; class Aves; order Caprimulgiformes; family Steatornithidae; genus Steatornis; species Steatornis caripensis. The sequence goes on from VZSC01003620.1 coordinate 40,826, forward strand.
CTTTTGTCGGAATAAATATAGATATATAACAAAATAGAGATAATAAAATTCCAATTTAGGCAGGGTTTATCAGGCATTAGCTGACAGCGATTATATGGCTGCAAATGAACCTTGTGCTACATGTTAAATGCTGGGTTTTCCCATTTATGCTAAAAATGCCACATCTACCGCTAATGATAGTGATATTTGTTTCCCCATTTTTGGATGACTGTCTTAGTATAGCCTTTTTGCTACAACTGCTTATCAGGCATGAACAGACATTAACGGCCCGATCCTGCAGGTCTCCCAACACCCGTGACCAGGTGGCTCAGCACCTGACAGGACCAGCCTGACCCTTCGAAGCACTCAGCTGCTCCCTGGCAAACCGGCCCCTCAGCCTCCACCCACACCACCAGCAGCCCCAAACATCCAATTCCCACCCTCGTGCAGGTGGGTACCTGGTACCTACCAGGCATTTTCTGTTATTTGTGCAACCATATTGGTGAAGAAACATAGCCATTCCTTTTTTTTTTCCTAATTATATTTTTTTTTTATCGTGCGCTTGGCGTGAACATCTCCGTTTTTTAAGGGAAGCTAAAGTAATGCGCTTGTCACTGTTTTCAAGCTTGTACATGAGGGCTTCCAGGGTGAAGCCCTATTGCCAGGCTGAAGCAAGAAGGACGTGCTGCGAGGTGACAGAGGAAGAGAAGGGCAGGCTTCCTTTGGCCCATGGGATCCTGCCTCGAGATCTTCCGGGGGCCCACCATGGGTCTGCTTCGGTACGAGAAGTGGATCGACGGCTGCATCCCCGCTCCGCGTGGCAGATGGTCACTGTCTTTCTCGGTTTGCTTGCTTGCATGTTTGGTTTTCTACCACCACATATTAAAACGTCCCTGTCGCCCTTAGCCTTTCCAACTACTCATTTTTAGATTCGTTACTCGTGAAATATTCTAGGAAGTTCTTTCGGCCTGGTTCAAAGTCTGTTAATGGCAGTGAGACTTTTCATCAACATCACTGGGTTTGAATAAATCCTTGGCATGCACTTCTCTCTACAACAGAGCATTATTAAAGGCAAAATTTTTAAATTTTTTTCTGTTGGCTGTGGAGCATGGGTCGCATTTTAAACTCCGTGTTCCTGTTCCATCTGACTCATTTTGCACATATAGCTGACCATTCTGGGTTGCACATTTTACGTCTGCAAAATAAATAAATATGTTGCCTTTGTGCTAGCTACCCCTGTTCCTCTCTACCAACGTGACTTTTTGCATGCGTGGGAGAAGAGCTATGCTCCCTCTCACCAGTACACAGAAACTAAGACACTGAGGCAGAAATGGCCTGGTGTAAGCCCATAATTTTCACCAGGTGTTTTGCTAGTCCTGCGCTCTGTGAGTTAGATAAAAAGGCAGTGGCAAAACTTGATCTGACAAACCAAGAGGTGTTGTTAGAAGAATGAGGAGGAAGTTTTAGAGCAGAGCTCCTGAGGGTTTCTGCCCTTTCTGTTGGAAAGTTTGATTTGGGATTACAAGGTCTTGCACCGCTTTTTACTGTAATGTGGTACCAAGGAGGTCAGCAGACCAGGTATAACAGCAATTCATCCCAGAGCTGAACCTTTTCACAGTCGACCGTGCTGTTGGTGTCCAGTTCATCTGCAGGGAAACATCTGAGTATTGCATGGACCCTTCCTAGGGTGCAATTTTCAAGACAGAGCTAATACAACAGGTAAAATATTCATATGAATAATACTATAAGCTTGACGTTCTTGTGTGGACCTTGTCAAAGCATCTGAATATCTGACATCTTTATTATGACAACCAACCTGCGTGGTGAGACACTAAGGCATTTGGACACTAGGGTTTTGAAACTAAATTGTTTTGAACTATTTATGCACTTACCACAAGCAACACTGAATTGGGTTCCCTAAGTTGTAGCTAAACCTTGGTAGTTTTCTGTCTTTGCACTATCATCTCCTCACTCCTATTTTATTTGCGGTAAGTTTCTCATACTGATCACAAAAGGAATAGCAGGGAAGTCTGCTTTGCTCCTTTGGTAAAGGTGGCAAAGTCCAGGTCGGATAATTTGGTTGACAAGCCCCAGCTTACAACTACTCTGTGGACAGCCCTGATTACAGAGTGTATTTTCCCCTACCTTGATCTTCAGAGATTCCTTGCAAGGACTCTGTCTCTTGTTGGAGAGGCCTGAATGGGTTCCTGTGTGGGAAGATGAAGGTAAAATCACCTTCCCAGACTGTTTTGAATATAATGAATCGTTTTATTTTTTGCTTAGTGGATGACATAATGCAGGTCACATAATGCACAGCAAATTTCAATAAATATCTGCATTAGATCAACAGAGAAAAAGCCAGGCCTGATTGAAATTTGCCACTGCATGACTGAGAAATCTGGAGTTCTTTCCCCAACGGAGGGAATTTTCACTTAGTGCATAGAAATTTGATGTCATATATTATGAGGAGGAAAAAGGGATAGGTTTGTAGATAATTGAATGAAGTGAAGGGAAATTTAGGGCCAGAAATGCTTTTGTCCTTGAATGTTCTTTTATCGTATTCCAAATAGGGACTCCGTGTCATGGACCTGTGAATACAAAGACTGCTTTTAAATCTCTACTTCTTGCATGACTGACACTTACAATTCAGTAACATCTTTCAAGACATCCTTTGTGCATATTTATTTCAAAATAATATATTGAACCTGCAAAATCTTATTATAATATTTTTGCTGCAATTACACTCCCATATTATGTGATCAACATTTAAGTTTATTGTCCCTTGTTTTAATATGACCTTATACTACCATAGCATAAATACAATGACAGCCACTCTCTGAAATGAAACAGTTTTATACCACATAGTGTGGGTATTTTGTTACATGTTGATGGAGGGGATAGCTGATTGAAAAAGGAAAATGTTTTGTTTTCTGGAAGAAAAATGCAGAATTTGGAGCCTAGCAACGTTGCCTGGGGAACATTTAATAATATTGCCATGCCTGCCACATACCGGGGAAATGAACTGCCCAGCTATGCCTAGAAACCCAGGATCACTCCTTACCCTCCTTTTGTTTCTTTGCTTGATTTATCTCTTTGACCCTCATTCTAGTTAGAAAAGCATATTGCTTCAATCTTTTTTAGAAATCATTTTAAGTGGAAGGAAATCAAGGGAAGGGGAATATCAGCATAGAGCAATCCACTCTCAGGAGTGGAGTCTCAGTTCAGGGCAATTTCCATTCCAGTTCCCTGGACAGCTTTATGAGGAAATGGAATGTTCTACTTCCATGGCTGTCACCACAGCAAAGGCAACGAAATACCCCCTTAAGAGGAGGTCAACAGAGTCCAGTATCAAGAACAAGTTTCAATGGAGAAGATGAGAAAATTGAAATAAAGGATTGATTTTGAACAACAATGCCAGTTCTTTGTACATATGGCTGTCTTCCGTCTAATGAAAGTACCTCACAGAGGGGAAAAAAAGTAATTCATAAACACTGCAGCTATCTTGTACATGTGAACTAACATGAATTTCTTGCATAATTCTGATCAGCAATCACCAGAAAGAGGGAATGGCTCTCATAATGTTCTACTGTGAATTTTTCTTTTAAAATTTCTGGGACATTTTACATAGTCTGAATGGTGGATATTCTGCGATCAGCAGTATGAACTGAAATATAGAGGAAATCAAACTAGTATGTGCCACTAGTATGTTTAAAGCTGGGCTGGCTATTACATAGACAACAGATGCTCTTATGGGTTGGAAAAGTTAAAACAGCTTTAATCTAACTATAATAATAAGGTATAATAATAATATAAAATAATAATAACGATGAAATATATACAAAAGCAGTATCGAGCTCCCCCACCCCCAATATGTCACCTGGATGCTGCAGGGCATGCCCCGGAAAAGTCCTGGACTGGACTCAGCAGCAGACAGGAACTGGACTCAGGAATGCACAGACTGNTAATAATAATGATGAAATATATACAAAAGCAGTATCGAGCTCCCCCACCCCCA
>VZSC01003622.1:0-39232 GCA_013398225.1 Steatornis caripensis
GGTCCTCCAGCCGCCCCGCCGCGGCCACAGGCCCTTCCGCAAGGCCAGGCAGCTTCGGCCGGCCGTGGAAAGCTGCTGCGGGGCTCGGGTTTCCCTGGGCGGGTGGGCGCTTCCACACGCTCGCGACCCGCGTGTCCGCGTAGGGTCTCGACCAGCGCCCTTCCAGGAGGTGACCACAAAGTCACCTCGTCCCCTCTCCACCACCGCTTGATTCAGCGGAGCGAGCTGCTTTTCCGACACAGATCAATCCACATGCAGTAGATGCAAGATGCTCCTAGAATGCCCAGTTACGTAGGCACGAGCCACGCCACCTCGTTACCTGCCCTAATTTAAGTTCATCTGCGGTGCTCAGACTTCGATACCTGGCCCTGGCACACCAGTGCTCATCGGTCCTTGTCTCTGCTAGAAATTCCCCCTGGCCAGCCCACATTAGCCTTCTGGTCCACGGCAGCATCCCTGTGGCGGTTTTCACGTCCAAGGCGCTCGGACGTCTTTCCTCTGCGTTCTCTCCGACTGATGAATCTTTATCCTAAAAGCTCTTTTTATCGGTAATCATACAGTTTTGTACTTTGATCTATTGTTTCCCTTGTAAGACGATCCCGTCCTCTGCACTGACAACGCCAGCACAAGCCTAGGTTGCCCAGTGAGTATACAGGGGAAGATCAGATTCGAGACAACCTGTGGAACGAAACGAGTATCCCCTCCAACAACCTGGTAGCATGGCATTTAATTTAAAAAAAAAAAGAAAAAATGACCCCCACCCCATTCCCCCAGTCCACTCCACAACCCGCTTTGAATCCTGTAGGATTCCTGTACACGAATTCCTGTAGGAATCCCCCTAATTTCCACATTCAGTCATGTGTTTTGAATTAAGGCTTCAGTTAATTAAATCCACAATATTGCCCCTGTTAAGGAAATTAGTTTTCTCATCAAGAGAGCGATTTATCTAACAGAATGTACTTCTGATAAAACCCTGGTGTAATTCACCACACCTTCCAGTCACCTCTTTGCTCTTCATTTTTTTCCCCCGCACCATTTGTTCCAAAACTTTCCCTGTGGTTGGCATCAACCTTGCAGGTCTGCACTGCTTCTATCAACTTTTTTTGAATATAGGTACCACATTTGCCATTCTCCTGCCCAAATCCCTGAAAATTTAGGCATCGGCTACAAATCCTTAGACCACACTTGTAATTCCATATTTAGTATTTCGATATTTTAAGACGGAGATGATGACCTACAACTTCTGATTTTCTCAAAGAATTTGTTCCGTAACTAGGTGACCGCTGTCTTAACCTCTTCTCTACAGTCTACCTGGTCACTTCTTCAGGCTACTAAACTCTTTTAGTACAAAACCTTAAGTTTTTGGTACTTGTTCTAATTTTCTGTGTGTGGTCCAGCTTAACCAAGCTTTTGGATGGTCCCTACTGTAGCAAAAGTGCTTTGCAGATACCGTAACATACGTTGGCTTGAGCTGCGCGTAACCCTAAACGTGAAATCTCAGACATCTGACTTCGATTGTGATACCCACAGTCTATGTTCTATAGATACATATGGTCAATGGAAAGTCTGGGGCATTCAGCAAGGGGATTCAGGACACGTACACTCAATGATTTGAGGATACAGAAGCGGAAGATGTGAATGCCCGCTTGCTTTCTCCTCCCTTCCCCACACCGCGTCGAGCTTGAGAAGCCAACGTTTTTGCCAGCAATATATTTTACAGACAGTAAGATTTAAAAGTTCTCATGAGCTAAATCGCTACCTGAAGCAGCTCACAGAATCTCCCCTCCTAAAATCTCGGACCCGCTGATCATATAGATGGGAGGCACAGCACAGCCATGACGCATTTTTCACACGTGTGTGTATATAAAGAAGGAAGGCAAGCTCTCTGACAGGCAGCAATGGAACACTGCAAAAGTGAGCACACATTTTCAGATAATGCCTCTGTAAATAAAGTTAAGACTATTTTTTTTGTTCAACAGCCAGTTTTTCTATGTGTTCTAAGATCCACATGGATTATCTTCAAAATTCTTTTGTTTCATGGGCTTCCAGGGGAGACTTAGTCATATAAACATGAGCTCATCTGAAGTAAGAGATTCCCAAAATACAGCGCTCTCAAACAAAAATAATCATGCGACCTTGAAACCTTGTGATTCTTATAATGTACTTTTTGCACTTGTGGTTCAAGTGGTAGATCCCCATTTGAAATTGCCAGCTGGAGTTAGATGTAACCGGCATAAGGAAATCAACACTACAGCTGTTATTCAAAATAAATGTTGAATCTAAAGTTGAGCTTCAGCCACTTTTACAAAGTAAAGAAAGTCCTCTCTAGACGTGCAGCCTCACCGGGCTCCACAGCGACTACGACACTTGCAAGTAGCCTGACTTGAGACAGGGGTTTAGGAAGATGTGGGGTTATCCTACGTAATACCTGTATCTTTAAGTTTCATTCTAACCATGAGCAGTTTCCTGCTAATACACATCACACACAACTCTTTAAACAAAGAAGCAAACTTCTGCAGAGTTCAGAAAGCTGCGATTTCATCCACTAGACTACTATTTTATCCACTAGAACTACTGACAAAGACTGCAGCACTAAGGGAGGCAGGGAAGAAAATCAAGCACTAGCAGCTTTAGGGTAATTTAAATAAGGTGCAGCAGCAGCAGCTTTTTCTCAAAAAACACAGCTTTTTGGGTGCCCGAAGGAAGTGGTGGTGACTCACCAGCGCCACAGAGACCCTGGGCATCGGGAAACACACCAACTTCACCGAAATGCTGTCTTTCACGTAAGAAAAAGCTCTTAAAAAAATTAAACACGGTAGAAAATACTTAATTGTATTGTTCTGTAAAAAAACGTGAGCAGAAGAATGCAGGTCGTATTTCCAGTGTTGAACGTGAGCCTGTGTACAGACTGCAGTACGCATTTCGAAATTATATTCTAGTCCAGAAAATCAAAGTTGCACGAATTACTTACCCCACTGTTCATTGCAAAATCTTGCTTAAGCTTGTAATATATGCAAGCCCTGAAGGTATGTGGAAAGATAGCTACAAAGCAGTTGCAAACAGTAACGAGCCAAACTTTGCAAAGACCTAACTTTTCAAACTACTTTTGACCTAGTGTGTGTAAAATAAAGGTGTAATTTTTTTTATTGTCAGACATATTTATATCTGGGTAGGTTACACACGGTTTTGCTTATCAGTGACAGAGATATCCAAGAATATGTGATAATCCATGACCCAAAAAAAAGAACCAAAGATGACACCGTCTGCTTTCTGACCTCCCTGCTGATCTGAAAGCGTCTTGTGGGCCCAGAGGCCGGCCTGTTTTGTCATTTATTGCAGGAAAACACAGCAACCCTCCCTACCTCAATCGTATCTTGGACTATCACATGTCGTACTTGTAGGCAAGTAGATAAATCTTACAACACATGCTAAACCTAATCCTATCAGATTTGGGCTTTGTATCAAAAATGCTGCACCCCAGCTCCTGCAGAGGAGTTGGACCAAGCTTTTTCAGAGAAATGGAAATTAAAACAGCTGATTGCAGAGGGGAAAAAAAAAAAAAGAGCTGGTCCAGAGATTGGCCGTGCGGAGCTCCGTAACCACTGATTGAAATCTTGGCTGTCATCCAGATTGTTGTGCGCAGTTAGTGCAGCACGAACTGCAGCTTGCACAGTTTTCAATGGCAGTGGGCAGTTTTTGCCGTAGCTGGAGTTTTTCGGTAGCCTCCACGGTTAGTTTCAAACAGGCCAGAATTCGGCTATTTAGTTCCATTGCTGTCGTATCAGAAAGTTCAAAGGACTAATGGGCCAAAGAATCAGGATTAGGGAATACTTTTTAAAAGAAAAAGTAGATGCAATTGATCGTCTTGAGACTTCACAAGAGATCCTGTTCTTTTTACTGGTGACTTCTCAGAGAGAGTCATATTTTATAAAAGCTTTCCCTTCTCTTCCCCATTTTTCCAGCTAAGTACTGGGAGACGATAAAAGTGTAATGAGGATTGACTGGTACTAAGCTGTGAGCAAGCTGTATTTTTGTTATATTCAGTAAGAACTCTCCACTCTGTGTGATAAGATGCCACATTTACACATTAACGCCTTCCCAGAAACCCCAGGAAAACCTATTTTTTGTTACCTTCGGCAGGACTTTGCAGTGCTGTACCGGGACTCCCGCATTTTACATCAGTTTGTGCACACATGCAATGGTCCTACCATACATTTATCCACATAAGCTGTACACAACATCACGATACTATCTTGCAGGGGATAAAGTAAATTAAGGAAACCGCTAGAACATACTTGCTTGATGTAAATCAGCAGAGCTCTAATGAAGTGAGTAGAGCTGTGTTTGTACGTCTCTCTTGACAGCTCTGGGACTAAAGTTAGATTTAGACAATTATCCTACAACTAAGACTGAAAGCAAAGTGGATTGACTTTCCCGCCCCATAGGTGTCTCAGCTTTCTTTGTCCTAACGGTAGTACCTGCCTGGCCTTTGGCTGTACGCTGCATGCACGGTGTCATGGCTTTTAGTCATCGCCTGCTTCCTGCTCGCTCAGATTTTTCTGTCGTCCCTTCCCCCACTTCAAAATTTTATCATAACAACGTGGAAATACGGGCAGGGTGTACGGAGTACGTAAGCAAGGTCTGTCATCACAGACGCCAAGTAAAGCCGTTTAAAATGTCGCAAAACTCTTAATTGCCACCACGTGAAAAAGTGGCCATTTGCTGCAAAATTTGTCTCGTTATTACAAATGCAGTCGTTTGTTTGTAAGTCTGTAGGAAAGTACAGTGAGCGAGGGCTTGCACCATTAGAGGGTGCCGGAGTCCACACTATACTCACCTGCATTCGCGTCCACCCAGCTCAAGAGCTGCTCGTTCTCCAGGGGGACGGAAGAGTCTCAGTGCTGGTAACTACAGAAAGATAAATCACTGGGGAGGGAAAATCATAATCTTGTTTTGTCACATTTATAGCCTTGCCCAACCATTGTTCGGCATATTTCCCCACAACTGTTGTCTTCGTGTAGTCCAGAGAGATCAGAAATCTGATCAAATGCACTTAAGAGTACAGATTTAGGTAAAAAGTCACATGCAATACCATAAACCTCGCGTTTTCTGTTTTCCGAGTTCCCCATTTTGCATCCTAAATAGCATCCTTTTAACTAGATAGTTGATAAATATCTTTCAAAGGCAAAACATTAAAGCAACTGTCATTCTATTTACCTACAGCAAACCTGTCTTCCCCATCCCTCTTCCCCTCCTGCAATTACCAAGTGAATCCCGAACTTTTGTCACAGACGTTTGCTATTCGGGCCTGGACTAACTACATTAGTTGGCAGTAACTAAGCCTACTGACCTGACGGCTGGGCCTTTTTCTCTTGCCTCTGCAGAGCAGAGAGGGGCCTTCCTCATATGGCGCCCGTAGAGAAGGATAGAGAGAGAAACAGAGCGAAACACGCTACATCCAGGGAGAAACTTCTGCAATGTCTTAAATCTCTGTATCTTTTCAGCAAACGGAGTCGTCGGCCCATGCGGCACCCTCAAAAGAAGGGATGGGATGCTGAGGACAAACCCTGGGTAAGAACCTGTTGCTACAGCGGTTAAAGCAATCCCACGTGCAGCGTGTGCTGCTGCTGCTGCTGCTTCGGTGCTACGCAAACCTCTGTCTTCAAAATGTGCACGCACGCAATAGCTGCAGCACAGAGAATTTCATGAGGGGAATACAAACACGAGAAAACGCTGCTTTTCCGTGGTTTAAATCGGCGAAGCGTCAGCGCACCTCTCCAAAACAAAACAGAAGCATTTCCCGAAAGCCAAAAGGCTTCATCAGCCCAGAGCCCTGCTGCAAACTGTGAACACGCTCAGGAGGTTTCACATGAGCACCCCGTGGTCTCTCCTCGTGGCCCACGCGATCCCAGCTTAGCGGCCCTACGCAGCCCAGCCCAGTTCTGTCCTCTGACACGTGGACACAAGTGTCTGATAGAACAGATCTCTGACAGAAGTACGGTCTTTTTGATCCCTGGTTCTTCTGTGGATCCAGTTCTTATGCTTATGGGAGTACTGTAGCAGGACACAGTTACCGGTTTCTAAAATAGCTGTATTCTGTGATTACCTTTTTTAAAAATCTGTGTCTTTTCAGCCAATCTCCAGTATCTTGTTTCCCTCACGCTACTAAACCTTAAAAACAGATAAAGACACTTTTAGCCAATTCATTATTTCCTTATCTTTTAAAACAACATATTGTGAAGCTTTGAGTCCCCTGACCGTGGTGAAACTTCAGCAAAACTCACGTTTTGTAATTTAAGTCTGTGCCATCTTTCCAGAATGAGATGTACACAATTATGAACCTCCCTAGAGTTTTGTTTTAAACCATACAAACAAGTATGACATCTGAGAGATGCACAGAAGAGAATGACCTGTTTGTAATCTCACCAAATTTTGCAAATCGATTTTTTGCACATCAACTTAACTTGCTTTTCTTTGTACCTGGTGGACATGATTTCAGAGCTGAACAGCAGCAGCAGTGTAGGCAGGCAGCATACGGCACGTGTAATTTTTTAATTTCCTGGTAGCAGCAACTCTTACAGGCACAATAGCAGGTTTGTTTATTTTTCGTTCTTCATCAGACCCTTTATTAACATTCTGTTAGATCTCTTGACTGCACCTGGTTTGTTAGTGACTGAGTATAATGGCATCTTTGCCCTGGGCTCTTGGAGACGGTGCATATGGATGGGAAAGGCAACAGATAATATGGATGCAAATTTCAAATTGCTCGTTTCAACCCCGAGGCACTTAGAGGACAAATCTCAAGGAAACGGGGAGAACAGCGTGACTGTGCTTTCAGTTCCTACTGAAGGTATAGACCTGAAAACACTGTTCGTGGTCCTTGCAGTCTGTGCCTTTGCGAAATAAGGGAACATAAATTTATTGCAGTCAGGAATACCTGTACTCTCTTCATGAAAGCTTAGTCCAGTGGCAGATCATCAAAAGCACTATATTTACCAGTCAGTGCTTGAAGAAGAGCCTTTCACTTGCACAGGATCAAGGTACCAGAAATCCAACATGATGGTCTTTCTGCTGGGCCCCCATTAACGATCACTGGCACAGAACACACACCGATTTGGACTAATCACTGCAAGGAGCGGTCTTCAATGAGCTGAGGGAGGCATTTTCAACATTCAAGTCAATGTTCTCTTGCCTACAGAACCACTCATACGGAAAAAGCAACTGTCTTTTTCTATTTATGTAATTTTGTCTATCTTACTGGAGCTTTTTTTCCCCCTTTGTAAATGGTTTCATACTGATAAATCCCCTACGTATCCCAGAGCACTGATCTGGTGTGACCCCAGCAGTGCACTGGTATTCAACCTCTGAAAGTAAAACACAAACTGAACCTTCTGAGCTGGAAAGATTTGTCAGGTTTTGCACTTCCTAAGACAAAGAGCCCTCTTAAGCAGTAGCATACACACTTCTTCAGCTAATGGCCTCAAACCTTCCACTGCATTCAAACACATGATAAATACCAGTGCTGCAGAAGGCTCTCAAACACACTGCTGCCTCCTCCGCCAACTGCCAAGAGAGGCTTTGTGAGAAAAATGAGCTTCGTTTTGGGGTATTTTTTAAAATCAGTGCCGTAATTACTGACTTGATGTATTTTCTTACTCTTTTCTCCACTGATGCGTAGCCATCTCCTGGAGGATGCTCCCGTCTCATTTACATCTGATGTTTCTTCCAAACTTCAGAACCCGTGTCGGTGTGGTAATTAGTTTGAAGACAGAATTCATTAAATGGGATTGCTAGAATGAATTCCCTAATACCCTGGGAAGTCTGATATTTGTAATCAGCTATGTAACTGTTGCTAGGATACAGGAATTGTTTATTTTTTGGAAAAAAGATCTATTAAAATATTTGCCTTTCTAAAGCTACAAATCCGAGATATACAAAAGTTTAGTTGGTCTTACAAACAACCTTTCATATATAATTAACTCTTTACTCAGAAAACGTATGGAAAACCCCACAAGAATCTACCAAGGTATCTATCAGATATATTCCTAAAAAGAAGCATGTTATAGCTGATGAATGTTTACTTCCACGATCTTTTCCCTCTGATAGCCTGAACTGCGTATACACAGAAAGCCTTGCACACATGGAAGACAATAAACATCTACAAAGGATCTTGGATTTAGTTTGTATATGTCTGTCAGTAACAGATCATCCTCTACAGCATTAAAAATATATAACATTGAAATATAAAGGACTCAGTGACGAAGCTTGTACCACCTTAACTAGAATGACTGGACCAAATTTCAGTTTTTACCCTCAGGTTCTTTTTCTCAGTTTCCTACCTGTGGTCCCATAGAAAATACTGAATAGTTCTACTCCCTCTCCAGAGCTTGGCTTCAATTAGAAGGTTTCCTCATGCTTAATTGTCATTTATCCAAGTTATAATTATTTAATCCTTCAATCTTTTTTTCAAAAGTCAATCATGAGCTCTTCCCTACTGTTCTTCTTTTCACAATGTCCAACCACCTCAGCAGTGACAGACACACTCCAGCATAATTGCGATACACGCAGGGAATTGTTTTCTGGTGGTAATCATCTCGAGATATGTCTTCTCGACTGTCCTTAACAGACTCCTTCAGTTCACGGCATTCCTCTCTACATAGTATTCTAATGGATAAAATTGTTAACTTTGCAATGTTTTAGAGATAACATCCATTTTCTTCGTTATTATTTTGCCTTCAATTCCAGTATACGTTTCCTTTGCTTTCATTACCTGATGGAGAATTTGGGGTAGAGAAGCTGGGGGTATAGAGAGGTTTATAACTGAAGAGAGATAATTAAAGCAATCCGAAGAAAAGACCACATTATCCACACAGATTTATTCCTAAACTTATTTTCAACTGCCGAAATGGTGGTGAAAGTCTGGCTGCACTGAAATCGATTTCCAAAACCATGATTTAATTCTTCACCTCTGTTTCTCCTTTTTTTTTTTATCCTGTTGATAGTCCATTAATCAGATAGTAAAGAAGATGTGGTGGGTATTGTATAATTCGAATTGTTCTGTATTCCTAGCAGAGACTATTTCTCTCTTGTAAGCTGGCATGTCATCTATCTTAGCTTCAGCCCTGAGTAACAGCAAATTCTATGCACTGGGGTATAACTGAGTCCATCAGTGATGAATGTTCTCTTCACATTGTTACGAATCTCCAATAAATCCATTTCATATAAACCTAGGACACTTTAAAATACCTGCAATTGTCGCCTTCAGTCTTCGATGTAAAAAAAAAATGAATAGTCTAGTGACTGCTGCTGGTTAAACCCGCCTTTGACAGTCCACGTCCGTTTTCTCTTGCCTCATACAAGCTTGAGCTAGTCTAGATCCTGACTGCTAAGGATGTAACGGGTGATGTGAATTATAGCTGATGACCCTGAGAAAAATGCGATTTATTGTCAACTGTCCATTATAATCTGTGGGAAAAACAAAATACTTTTCTTGAAATGCTGTGTGAAAAACAAGTTTTGGCCCCAAATTTTCGGAACATAGTATAACCACTAGATTCACTCTTCTCTTGCAATGCTGATGAGCCCCAAGAGTACTCATAAATATTGGCAGACTGAAGTAGGTAGTATTTTGCCAGTTTTTTTCCTGCTAAACTGTAGTTAGTGTTTTTAACATAGTGATACATAACAACGCCCTTAATGCTATTCCTTGGAACTTCTTCCTNGCAATGCCGATGAGCCCCAAGAGTACTCATAAATATTGGCAGACTGAAGTAGGTAGTATTTTGCCAGTTTTTTTCCTGCTAAACTGTAGTTAGTGTTTTTAACATAGTGATACATAACAACGCCCTTAATGCTATTCCTTGGAACTTCTTCCTGAAATTCTGTTTCCACTCACTTAGATCCTAGGACACGTAGATCAGCTAGTGATATTGCTGCCAAAAATAAGTTAATGAATTTGCTGATAGACCCCAAGAAGGAGGGGGGTGTGTGGGGGGGTGTCTGCGTTTCAAACAGCTGCATTTCAACTGTAGCAGGAGGAGGAAAACTCATTTTTGTACTTCCAAGTTTTATTCACTTTCGTTCCACATATATCACTGAGACTTTCATTTAAATGCAGCGTTCACGGTATCTTGTTTCTAAAATTCTTATACAACCAGTTTTTGCATCCATACCAAGCTCTAGTCATACTGAGATGCATGTGGAAGAAGACAGCTAAAACACACTGTAGACAAATTCTCCCAAGACTTCACATGAGTCTAAGAGCCTGTTGCTTTTCTTTCAATAATCAGTTCATAACCAGTTCATTATTATATTGAGATCTAAAATGTCATTTCAACTCCATTGGTATTTGCCTCTTTATCTGGACACTCTCTAGATGAACACTGCCACGTTATTTCAACAGAAGTCTTGTGAACGAAGAAATGAAAGTGGGGATATATAACTCCTTTATCCCTGTGGCTATGTTACGTACAACTTCTGGTGTGCTGTTTTCCCAGTGAGGCAGTTTTATTCGTGAAGTCTGTCCCTGACATTTGGATCAGCAGACCGTTCGCTTCTTTACAGTTTCTGCTAGGATACCAACGCATTTTGGAATACTTGTAGAGAACCGTATACAGATTCAGTGGCTACATTGCTTCAGGAATGACAGACAAATTATTAGTGCNCATTTGGATCAGCAGACCTTTCGCTTCTTTACAGTTTCTGCTAGGATACCAACGCATTTTGGAATACTTGTAGAGAACCGTATACAGATTCAGTGGCTACATTGCTTCAGGAATGACAGACAAATTATTAGCGCATTGCGTGTGACTAGATTTGTGAGATACTAGCTACTGTGGGAATGGCACAATACCACAGCTGAGACCGGAGCACCAAACTCAGACCTGCCTGGATCCTTAGCACGTTGAATCACAAGTTGTATGTTTAAAGTATAGGAGTTCTCATGGTTGCTGTTTTCTTCAGGACAATAGCCCACACACGGAATATTATCCTGTTTTTCAACCTTCTAGTTTGGTTGAAGTTCTTTCGCCTAACAAAACCTTTTCATTCCAAATTGAAACCATGGCTAGTGCAGCCTTCTGAACCACTAACGAGATGTGGCTGTGGGAATCCTCAAGACCAGTAAGTTTGAATCTTTAAAGATATTTGTGTTTATGTAGTGGCAATATGAGAAAGCATATTTTGACTAATGGTATCACCCTAGAGAGAAACATACTTGTTATAAATATGTTCCATTGCAATTGATGGAAATCTAACAAAATTGCCATAAACAGGACTTACATCAATGTTTCTGCTTGACCTTTCTGGGAGAATAAAAGTACCTTCTGGGAATTCAAAACAAATGAATTTTTTGGAAGCAAAATGAGTAACACAGCCCTTCCTCTTTATAAAATGGAGCCCAGATATAGCTGCTGCTGCTTAGTAACAGTTCCTCAAAACGATTCATAAAAGCACCAGATGTAAAGGTGCACACGTGTGTTTCTTAACTCCAGGCTCTGATGCAAAACTCAGAAACACTCATGCCGTGGGTATAAGAATTTGAGATTTTAGATGAATAGCATTTTCGAAATGAAAACCATACCCTTCTAGACATGGGTAAGCTCTGCAATCAGCTCCCCTGACATTCTTGTTTCTGCCAGTTGATGTGTGTGTTGTTGGAATGACGATAGCTGTTGCATACCATTTCCTGGTGCTTCCCTACAACAGCTAGCTCTCTTCTACATTTCCCCCTTGGGAGAAAGAAATCCTGTCTAGCACAGAAAGCCTGCTAGAAATAGTGCGATAAAGACTGCAAGTTTTGAGAACTTGCTCAACCTACAAAAATACTATCAGCACCACTAAAGTGGAGTAGATTTACTAGGACCAGAAGGGTACCAAGACACTTAATGCAAGTAACAGTTAGTGTTTCTGCCCGTAAGTAAGTGTTATAGATAAACGTAAACGCAGAACGGAACTAGCACTAAGAAAACTGCATTTTTTTTCACTTCAGACATTATTGCAAATGACCTGTTAGTCTGGATTAATTATCACAACCCAAACTCAAATATTTTATAAAATCTTACACAAATAGCCAAAAAGACTATTTAGCACTGCTACTAAACCCAATTTTTTAATACATTCCTAGCAGCAGATGCAGTACGTTCACATAAGGAATGCTATTAGCCTAAAAGTAAAACGTAACAAAGCTCCTCAAAACATCCTCATCTCTTGCAGCCAGTGACTGCTGAAGCAGTTTGATCCCTTACCCAGCTCCCCAAGTCGGCGAAGTAAGAAACACGAATCCCTCGTTGCAACACACAGATCCCTCATACAGTTTCTTTTAAAGAGATGAAACAGTTTACAGCCAATTAGAGTTTCTGATGCATTTATTACCCAACGATCGCACACAAAAAAATAAAAATCACCATGTTTGTTTTGCAGATCCTGATAAAGCAAAGTGAGTGACTCCCCCACCCTGCTCCTAAACCATCCGGAGCAGAACTCCGCTTTGGCAAGGCAGGTTTAAAACCAGCCAGGAGCCTTGCCAGCTGAAGTACGGAACCAGTGGATTTCTAGATTGGCTCTTCTTCTGTGGCTCTGCCAACTGGCTCCCATCACCACGGCAGAGCAGAGACTGAGCTCCTTTGCTTAACCCTCTGCTACAACTGGGCAGAGTCGAAAGACAGGCTGACTCTCACCGTCTTGATAGGAAAATCTAATCTTTCATAACAAGTCATGGACTGGAGAGTGTGGGTTGCACAGCAGCATTCATGCCATCGCTAGCGAATACACACTGTTCAGATTTTCGAAAGGCAACAGTAGATAGAGTTATTCCTGCTCACCCCATCCTACAACTTTTCTCTCCTTCCTCTCCCTCCACGCATCTACATGTTAAAATTAAGTGAGTCTTTACAGATCCGTAAGTGGGATATACCCAAGTGTTTCCAATTTACCCTCAGTGAACTCGAATGAAAAACATTTGAAAATGAAATTCTGGGTGAGATCTTACAGCATTGCTACAGCATATGGAGCTAATTTCAAATAGCACTTTGATAATGTCATGATCTGTTAGAAAGTGTTCACCTTATACCAATGATTATTATAAACTCTGTTGCCTCACTCAGTATATGTTCATCTTATGATCCGTAAGAAAGCTATTTAGTGGATTGTGAAATACGAACTTTGGCCAGAGCTAATTTAGAAAGATCGTTGTGCTATGGATGGTGCAGCTTGTTTCTTCTGTGAGTTTCATGTTGTTCAACTGTTCACAGCTAGTAAATTCACATCTAATAAGCTGCAAAAGTTATCAGATGAAACACAGCCCATTGTAATCCCCACATGAAGTAAATAACTGATGAAAAATTAGTTCCAGCACGTGTAACAAATATTTTTGCAAACAGCATCTGATAAAGGAATTGGCTTTAGTAACAACTAACTTATTCACACAACGGAGAAAATGCAAAAATCTGTTCTATCTCTACAGGCCGCAGCATTTCTCAAATGCTTACCAGGAAAGAACGAGACTTAACTGGAAACAAAAGCACACATAGACCACATCTCCTGGCAGGCATGTAACTTGGCACTGGGAATGCAGTGGTAGAAATACGTTGAAGTAGAAGGGATTTGCAGGATGTGAGACACAGGCGAAAAGGCACTTGTGCTAATGAAAGCCTTGTTGCAGGGCTCTGTAAGATGCACTGACAGCACTGAGGAGGACATATTCCTAAGTTCAGCCAAACTATTCATTGCTCTGCATTTAGGTCAAAGAAAGCAGGTAAATTTACACTCCACTTCTTGAGACAAAACAAGGGCCAGCGACTCCTACCATGAGCCCAACTAATTTCTGGTTCTTCTAAACCCAAACAGGCAGCAGTGTCACCCAAAGGGCTGATCCAGCAACCAGGGGAAATGCAAATGCAAGCATGAATTTGTGCTCGTGTTGGGCCTTGCCCTCTGCCATCGGCAGGAAGGCAGGTGGCGTGAAGCTGGCTATGACAGATTCATGCTCCTCAGAAGATCCCCAATTTGTAGGCAGTTCGTAAGAGCCTCTTGAGTCTATGTGCAATACAGGGTGAGAGAGTCTAAAAATCCTTGGGTTGTCCCTAGAACAGTAAGTTTTCAGGCACTACACTTTGTGTTTTCAGAAGCACTGCTTCAAATCTGGAGCACTCTCCGAAATCTACTTCTTTGCAACGCACCAAAATGAAGTCCGTTGCTAAATTCCTTTTAGAAGTCTGTTGGCTGTGCAGTACTTGAGACATCACCTGAGGTCCTCAGTGTGACAGCAAGCCTATTGCGGTTTCCCTTCAGCAAGTTTCCAATAAAAACACAGGAGCAAACGGTGACAAGCAGGAGCTTACGCAGCAGTTCTGGTATGATGCACCAGAAAGGATGCTCAAGAGCAGATCTGATAAAAATCAAGCTATTCAGAAGAGCGGGAAAGCACAAGCAGTTGTTCGGGGCTAAAGGCTTTATAGAAAAGTCCGCTGTACATAGCGATTACTCCGAGCACCGAGGAGTCCACCGAGTGGTTTAAGGCAAAGGCACTGGGTACATGTAGAACCAGGTAAATGTGCCGACATGAGAACGAGCACTAAACTAAACAGAAATCTCATTTCACCAAGTGCTGAGTCCGAGGAACTTCACTCCATTTTTCTCTTGCTTTCTCAAACTTCCACTATTGTCAGAGACGGCTGGAATAAGAATTAAGAAAGGTCTTTCAAGATTTAACCCCTAGAAAATCAGTGTTAAGCCTTTGTACTAGGGACAACCTCAGACAGCAGAGACGGTAGAAATTTTGTTCAGTTGTGACACATGTTCTTCTTTCCCTTTAAGTCAGTCCCTTAGCCTGCAGCTATACTTCTCCCCAACAGGCCAGAGGTTTCTCAAGTACTAGCAGGAGCAGCCCCTTTCCTCTGCCTCATTCCTCCCTTCCCCTGCCTCTGAAGTCTGTCATCTTTTCTTGCCAAAGAGA
Organism: Steatornis caripensis; assembly: GCA_013398225.1. Lineage (NCBI taxonomy): Eukaryota > Metazoa > Chordata > Aves > Caprimulgiformes > Steatornithidae > Steatornis > Steatornis caripensis. The sequence goes on from VZSC01003622.1 coordinate 14,954, forward strand.
AAGGAATGGCAAAAGCAATCAAAGAAGAAGAAAAACGGAGAAATCCCAAGCCTCATGTGTGACATAAAGAAAACAATTCACATGATCTTTATTTTTGTAACCCTCGTCCTCCTCTCACCCCCATGCCTGTTGTTATCACTCAGCATGTTATTGTTATTACTTGAAATTTGTTTTTAAAAGTGCCCCTCCAGCGCTGGAGGTGCTTGAATACACACTGAAAATATACAAAACATATGTTTAACTTAGACCCTGTGTTCCCTGAGGAAGGGCTGGTATCCTCTGTAGTGCACTCAGCACACTTAGGGCATGAACAAATTATAAACAATAATAATAAAGAATAACTTGTGCCTATTTATCTGTTTGGTCTATGAAACTGATCTGTCAGTGACCCTGAAAACTCTCAGTGACACACACTGCGCTTGAGTTAAAACCAAGCTGCTCTTTCCATTATTTTTTTTTCCGAATAGCTTGAGTCAAAATCCCAGGGTAGGTGACACAGAGCGACCCTCCTGCTTTTGATGTGAATGGGAAAGGATTTGTCTTTTTATATCAAAGCTAGCTGGGAAGAGGAGGTGGGTGGCCATGAAAGGGAAAAGCCATGAAATTATCTCCATTGGTTTATAAGAAACAGCCATTCGATGGGATTTTGGGAGGGGGGAACCTTCTGAAAAATGTGCTTGTGCGATTCCTCTAGAGGCCAGCACATCTGAGCCAAGCGCTCGTATCAAGTGAGGGGGGGCAGGAGAAGTTCTTCACTTAATTGAGAACACACTTGTTTGCAGAGTTCAATGTCGGGAACTCCAACATTGTTTTTAAAAGACAGAGTATTGTGTAGGTGTCGGAATTCAGAAGAGGCAAAACAAAAACGGATGGAAAAAGGCAGCTGTGATGATTTAACTCTCCGAACACCTTTAGCCGTTTCCCTTCCTGTGCCTCACCAACTGGATCTCGCTCTTCTCTCTTGGCTGCTGCTGCTAAGAGAAGCAAGCCCGTCTCCTCTGACCCTCTCCTGCTCGCCCCTCTGGCACGTTCTTCTTCCAGCAGCCTCCTCGTGCGTACACCCAGCTGACTGCATCTAGCCCTTCTTCCCTGCTGCCTCCCACAGCCGCGTCCCTGGCTGCTGCTGCCAAGCCGAAGCAAAGCTGCCTGCGTGACGTACCCATTCCTCCTTGTGCTGGTCCTGGCTTGAGAGAGGAGGCAGGGATCGGCGGCACCGAAAGGGCTTGTGGCAGAGCCGGCAGAAAGAGAGACAGTTTTCTGGTGGGTGACGTTCAGGCCAACAGTGGCACGCTACCTCAGCGGGCAGGAGCCAGCCTTCCCCAGCCAGCCATCTGCAGCCCCACAAGATACATAAAATTTATACAGTTCTCATGCGTTAACTCAGGAGGCTAGCTATGCTTCACACAGCCCAACCCGAACGGAATCTTCTTGCTGCTCAGAGCCTGTAGCCCACATCTCTGATGTTCTACTTGGAGGTCTTCTGAACACAGACATAAAAGGCCACACTTCCGTTGACTGTCTTACCTGCCAAGTCTAACAGAATACAAAACCAAGAGACATCACTAAAACCCCAAAAATCTTTTACAAAACCTGATCATTTTTTGTTACAAGGGCAAAGTCTCTGTACGTCAGTGGAAGCCCTGTCAAAATGCAGACAATCTCTAGAAAAAGGCTGAAAGTAATTAGCATCCTCCCGTGTTTTGGAATTCGATTGCTGCTGGTCTGATGCAATGACAGCTTGTATGGCTGCTTTTGAGATCGCCAAATGAAGACAAGACAGTTCTGCACAACTCAGATCAGGTTAAATTTACCTAACTATCATGGTTATCTACTAGATGATGCCTTAGTCCTTTTAAAAGCATCGCAAAACTGGAACAGAGATAAAATATGGTAAGGTATGAGTCTTTTTCCTCAAAGGTTGTACTATTCCTAGTCCTAAACAATAAACTAATGGACGTATGTCAAGGTGACGAACTAGGATTCATTTTAGTTGGAAGTAATGAATTGTTACTGAAAGCCACACACAATGCCTAGGTATGGCCAGTTATAACGACTAGGTAAGGTTGAAGCAACTGAACTAGTGTAGCAACCACCATACAATTCCAACCAAAATAGCCTATAGAATATTTATTTTCCAAAAATAATGTAATTTTGCCTGTTCAACAGCTACTGTCTCTTTACACAAAGAAAGCTATCTTTCATCACGGCTGACCTGGCAGCAAAACAACGATACAGTACTCCTGTNCAACCAAAATATCCTATAGAATATTTATTTTCCAAAAATAATGTAATTTTGCCTGTTCAACAGCTACTGTCTCTTTACACAAAGAAAGCTATCTTTCATCACGGCTGACCTGGCAGCAAAACAACGATACAGTACTCCTGTCTTTAAAAAGATAAGGAGAGACAAGCAGGTACCAATATGGTAAAGGAGCAAGAATAAAAGACGCAAGGCAGAAAGCCAGGTTCACGTTGATGTGAGTTATTCTTCTGCGTGAGGCTTTGTATCTCTCACTTTATATCTTGGCTGCCTTTACAGTAACAAATGTGGCTCCTCCTTCTCATCATCATATAGTTTAAATTAACGTACCACTTCTGTTTTATCACAGGAATTTTGCCAGGAGAGAGAAAACAGGAAGGAGAACACTCTGAATTTGAAGATAATTAGCACCGTTTTACATAATAAATTAAACGACTAAAAAACTAAAGCTTTTAAAAGTCTCAGTTAAAAGGTGACCCAGCAGAACACTAAGTGCTCAGTGGCAGACAATTTTGCTTACAATAATACTGAAGGACAAAAATGCGTCCATCTCCCGGTGTTTTAATCACACTGCTTAAAGTACAACAGGTAACTGGAGTCCTGTCGTGAACGAACCCCTCTAGCATAAACACATTTTCTGATATATCGCATATACTTCTTGCTAAGTCAAGACACGCAGGATACATTGCCACCGAAACCCGCTTTCATTTAATTATTCTAACAATACTAATGTGAATCTTACGATTCATGGGAAGACTTTTTTTTTGGTTAAACGTTAACGCGCAGGAAGCGGAAATACCGTGGTACCCCAAAGAGGTACGTTACACCTTGCGCTCACCTAATGTCACCAAGATATTTAGAAATAAAAAGCAGTGTCACAAGTTTCTGACATAAACATTAATTGTTCGGGAAGTCCAAATAGCGGGGGCGAAGGGTCGGATTATTTAGTTAAATGCAGCCTCTGGTACTATCTTGTGGTTGGCTGGGTTTGGATTCAAACTAGTTTTTCAAACTAAAAAACCTGTGAGTTTCAGTCCAAAAGTTGACGTGTTTGCCCGTCTCTTGCAACTAGTAATTTATTTTTTATCAGTTTAAGGGCCAGAGTGGAAGCAAGTTCTACGATTTTCTTCGATTTCATTTAAAAACAGGAAATGTCTCACAATGTTTTTGTAGGCAGCTCAGTAATATTTAGCACAACTGCCAGTTTCAAACGATGCATTAAAATAATGGAAAAAATAGGAAGAAATTGCATTTATGCATTATTTGTTTGCAAATGCTATTGTTGTGCTCAGGTATAACAATCAGATATTGGCATTCCTCACGTTAATGTTATTAAGAGATTATCAGCATAACCAGACTATGGAGAGATGGGTTGAAATAAAAAAAAAACAAAAACAACTTAATCCAAACTTGTGGTATTTCAGTTCTGAATTTTTCATCCCCTTAGGGGTGAGGCTGAAGGATATGGAATCTGGAGCTAGTTCTTCATTTTGTGGCTTGGTCTCTTTTCCAGTTCCCGCAGAAACATGTTCATCAAGATCTCCTGACATTTCTCTGCATTTTTTTTCTTTCTTTCCATGATAATTTGAAGCAAGCCCTGCCCTTTTCCCCATAACATTATGCTTTTTACATTACTGCAGCATGTAAACACTAAAAAATGCAAGCATAGCAACTCTGTGAAATACATGGAAACAAATGTTAACAGAACAGCCTTTTCCACGTTTTTATAGGAGTTCCACAGACCTGGGATCGCACGCGCAAACCCAAGCAGAGTTACATACAAACCGGAGCGTTCCTGTCCTGGTTCAACAAACACACTGCGACTCTACGGACTGGGACTAAAGAATATGAGATTTCAGTCCTGGCCCGCCAGTGAATAATTCTGCAACAGTGGGTCTGTGTGTAATACAAAGTATTATGATTATAGAAGCCAATGCCTTGGGAACACAGGTAAAAGCTTCATCGAAATGGGTAGCTTGACTCTCTTAAAGGATTACCAGTGCTTTCAAAATTGTTCCAATCAATGGAAGATACGGACTAAAAAATAGGCTTCCTTCCAAAAGATGAAATCAAAGACCTGATACCTTTTATCGTTGTTTCATCATAGCTAATAAAATTTCCGTAATTATCTGAGGACACTGAAGCCTTTTATCTGTGATGAGTGACACAGCATTGTGTGTCTTGAGTTAGTAAGGTAAATACAATACATGCCTGTGACAGCATCTCAAGAAACAAAAATAAACAGAGATCCAATTACAGATGAATACAAGCATAATCCTGAAATTGTTATTTCCCCTTCCACGCTGTGCACCTTCCCAACCTCCGAAATGACTATTGACCTGCTTGCTTTTTTGTGTGCTTAAATAGCTGTCTACTTTAGCCCAAGCTTCTGCAGACAGTGGCCCCTAAAATACCTTTTTTTTTTTGTTTAATCACTGAAAGCAGCCTCATCATTTAATCAAAAGCCTCTGCTTTAATCAGTGATCTCCTTCCACTCTAGGCTTACAAGGAACAGAGAGCATTCTTCTGTAACAAGCCTCTGCTCCTGAAAAATGAGGGATTGTGTAGACATTGAAGGCTGAAAACTCTCCCAATTTGCCCCAAGGGATGCCAAGTGTAGCTCGGAGAAGTACAAAGGGAACCTGTTCTTGCTGCTTTTCAACTGTGGCCCTACTTAAATTGCCACGGGGGTTTCACATTTCGTTCTCCTAAGGTTACTGTCTCAGGCTTTTCTGTAGAAAACATTAAGGACATAGGCCTTGCTTTAAAGTGACTTTCCTGGGAATAAAATTGAGCTCAATCTTATAGTAACTAACAACTCACGTGTTTGGTATTGTCTGCTTTTCATGCATGAAGCAAGCAGCCAGATATTTAGAAAGAGCCCCTAGTTTAATCTGTTGATGTGTACGTACTCACATAAACACGTATGCACGCAAACACACGGAATGGAAAGTGAAATCAAATAAAACCAGCACTTCATACTTCACAAAGGCCTCATCTGAAAAAATAACGTTCTTTTTAGACATTCGATTAAAAGTCTCACCATAATATTAGAAGGCACAAGCCAGTAATAGATATTATGCAGGAGGATCACTTGATCTACCGTTGAAATGCTGCCACTTCAGAGTGGAACAGAGCATCTGTTTTACAGATTATAATAGTTCGAGACGTGAAATGAAGGTTCTTGTAACCACCTGAAGCTGTAAAGGAAAATGTAGGTAAAAGGAATTTTAATTAGCTGAATCACTACAGCAAGAGCCCTGGGAATGCCAATGAATAGAGCAGGTAAGATTCTATTGCTAATGTTTTGACTCTTCTGACGAGCCCCAAAATCCCTTCATACTGCCTCTAAAAGATGTTCTCACTTACCTCAGCTTAAATTAAGACCAAGTCTACTAAAGCTGTAGAATCATGCCAGATTTAAACAGGGGCAAATGACAGCAGTACTGTATCCGGCAGCTGCGGTATTCAGTACAGCTATTAGTTGCATCCCAACAGCAGTCGAGGGATGCCACGGCCGCACCGCAGTCTCCGGCGGCCAGCACGGTAAGACGATTCCTGCCCCGGAGAGCAGCAGTAATTTTAAAGCACGTCTACACAGACAGGTGTAGACAGACGAGAGCTCCTCTGTCCGCTCTCCAGGCTGGTTGTAGGCAAGTCTGCTTCAGCCTCAAAACCTGAGTAGCTGTGCTGGCACGTTGCAATGCTATCGGGCCTGGAGCGGGCTCGTGTCTCGCCAGGTCGGACGATGGAGAGAAGAGCTCATGTCTGCGCCTACCAACACAGACCTGTCCTCAGCGCTGGTACCCTGGTTGTTGACAGTGGTTAAGAACTGAAAAGGAAGGGCACTATTTACTGAATTACATTAATTTACATTAATTGTGGCACTGAAGGAAGAGTGACCGAATGAAGCCGGAGGCCTTTTCTACTCTGTCTCTTTTTTAAAAAAAGATGAAGCATTTGTGAGAGAGAAAAAGAGAGAAAACTGATTTTCAAGGGTAGGTAAAGTGCAGATGCTGTTATTTTCCCTTCCAGCTCTCCTCCACTTTAGACAGACCTAATCTTTCTCCCCCTGAACATGAAGATCCCATAACAGATCCCATAACTCCAATTGGAAAAGGCTGTTGTTTCCATCACGTGAGAAGATGAAGAAAAAATTACACCACAGCCTGCTCTGTCACGGTGCAAAGACAATAAATCGTGGATGGGGTGATCTGAGACATTTAATATGGTTTCCAACAAATTCAACTAGATCCCTGGGTTCTCATTGGCACTAGCAACACGCAATAGCCAAATAAACAGAATATTGCCAACACGTCCTCTCACCCAACAGATGTGCGGTTCTTGTTCTTATTGCTAGTGAAGATACAATATAAGACATGTGCAGAAGATGACTGCAATTTAATTTACACCAGTTGTCGTATAGAAATATAAGCCACCACACAGAGCTGAATCATGGGGATGGTGCCATCTGTATGTAATTGTTTGGGTTACGTTTTCCATTACATTTTCTTCTGGAGGAAGGGGAGGATATACAACTGGGTAGCAATCATAACAATCAGGGCTTACAAAATATCAGTCAGAAATCACACTTTCGTTCGCTAAAGGGGTGATTTGCATTTCATTCTGACACAGAAGAATGGTCTATTTCTAAACAATGTCACAGAAAATTATAGGAAATTAAATTTTTATTCCAAATATTGTAAAGCAATAGGCCAAACAGATGGACAGGTATGGCATTACTTCATCTGTGGCATGCTAAGCTTGGCTAAGGGCCTATGGAGTACAAATGTTTCAGCAGTCCTTTGGGGTTAACAGGCACTACATTCAGCGAGACTCAGAAATTAAAAGATCTGGCAATTGTTGCTTTTTGGTTTAACCCTGGAAGAGGCTGCTAGACAGGGAAAATAGCTAGCTAGACTAATCAGCTCGTCTTTTTTAAAGGAAAGCTTAAGAAAATTTAACTGCAACAACCCAAAATACATTAAGCTTGAATTTATTTGTTCTGTTGCCTATATTGTCTTGGAAAGCAAATACTTAAAGAGACCCTGAATACCCATAGATCTACGAATATTATAAAAAGACTCTGCCAAGTCTTTAATCTGTTTGCATCTTCCTAAAGAATTCACTGGTAGCTTACAACTTGAAACTGGCGGTGTAGTTCCATGAGTATTTTCTGTAGCAGCAAAGCCACTTAAAAAAGCTCCTGAAGCCCTCCACGCCATCTTCCTCTCTGCGCCCTGTGCATGTCCTCCTTGTGCAGTTCACCTCTGTCTCAGCAGTGCCGACATAACTGATCCGTAAGCTCAAGCAGTGATCTGAGGGGATGGAGAAGCCTGGCACTAAATAGGCTGTTTGAGTGGAGATGATGGTGGCAGAATGATACTCTGAAGCACTAAGCTCCCTGAGTTTCTGCTAAAGGCTAACCCGGAAGAGTATTTTCCTTCCAGAACCCCTGATGGCATCAGTTGCTGCAAGGGAGTCCTACACAGGGCTCTGAACCGGGAGAGAGAAATAATTTTTATTTTAAATATACTTTTGCTTTGTATATTTATCTAACAGTTCCGAGTTATGCCAATGGGACCAGTAATTCTCCAATCCCCTCTAAAGTTTGCTCACCTTTTGCGAGGACAGTTTGTTTCCTGTGAGCGCTTTTCTGTAAAACCTCAGATTTGCATATGCCGTTTGTATTCGTAGCCAGGAAAGAGAAAAAAGGGATAACTACCCAACTGCACAAACCGTGCACTACAAAATGTCTGTGCCGTTTCACATAAAGACTCTCGGGCAGGCCAAAACAGGGATTAGTTTCTTTGAAACTCTGACCCTTGGCAATCCCCTACGGCTCTGGAAATACACTCTCGGAGAGAGAAGTCCTGCAAAGCATTCACACCTCCAAAACGACAATATACCTGTCGGCGTATGGCCATTCTCCGACATCTTTCAAGATGACCATTGCAGCCAACATACTCTTTTACCAAGAAATAGTTAGAAGAATTTACATTTAACAGTTTCACCAACGTTTGCCCATCCATCATTCTTCGGAACAAAATCTCTGGCAAAACTGCTGCAGACCGAGACTTTGATGGATGGGGACTGGATGCCCTTCCAGTGAAATCCAAGAGCTTCAGCTTGATTGTTTTAACTGTTAAAAGTGGCTTTTTTAAGCAAGTGATGCTTGTGAGATAGTAATTTTTGTTATGTTTAGGCTAAAAAAAAAAAAATCTTAAAAAACCCTTCTAGACTTGTATATATGTATTAAAAAAAATTCAAGCCCGCAGAATGTAAGGGTTAAGCTTCTGTCCCCTTAATGTTAAAGTGTTAAATGTTTCCAGAGAGCCTGGAACTACAACTGGGCAGCGCACACTTTAAGCTAACTGGCAAAGAAGTGTTGCTTTAGGCTTAGAAACACCGTCTTTTCACTTCTGGGGCCTGGGTTTCTTCCAGCTTAATCCAACTACAAATTGTTGTCTTGAAAAACCTGCTGCTTCTTTTAAAGGCTTCCCCCCTCCCTGTAGCGTATAATTACCCAGCAATTAACATTCTTGTTTACCAGTGGTGATTTCTGAGTTGTGTCGGTACGTGTGTGTTTATGTAAGAGATGGAGCCTTTGTTAAAAGCTACATGAACTGACCCAATGCTCTTGGGAAGGATAAGACAAATTGGTGGGGAAAACTGAAAGATCTTGATGATCCAAAAGGGAGTTGAGTATTAAGACAAAGTGCAAAAATAAAATATCTAATTCGGTTTTGCTTCATTTCTTTGAAAGCCCTACCACAGAGCTGTTTCCCCTACCTGATGTAAATAATTGCTTCTGCAACGTTCAGTCATTCAGAGGCTGTTGCGTTAGAACAGCCGCAGGATGATAAAGTGTTTTGGAGATAAGTTTACATAAAGAGAAATTAGACCTATCCTGCCAGAATAGTGACTCAGCCTAATGTGCTAGTTTATAGGCTGCCCTGATCTTGAAAATCATGGTTCAAGTCTTGGCAACAAGGATCAGGTGAACATTGTGTTCTTCACATGGAGCATCAAGTTTCTGGGGCTTTGGCTGGCTGGCGAACGTGCTCGGCGAGAGGTGCTACTGCACGGTCAATTAAACGGTCTCACTGCTTTAAGCAGCAAAAACCCATCTGCTGAGTTTCTGTGCAATTAGGTACATTCAGCAGCAGAAAAGATCCTTGAGAAATAACCACAGACTTTAACAAGATGTAGTATTTTCTAGCAATATTATGCTCTAGTCTGCAAGAGGATCTGAGAGCATACAGGACCCTCGCTGGATGGGGTGCGGTATAGAACAAGGCTGTCTCTAACACATACCAAGCAAGATTAAGAGAAACGGGCCAGCCGCATGAGTCACAGGTCCAGAGAGAGCAAAGGAGAACGTGATGAGGGCACTGGTGCGAACCCAAGAGGAACGGACTGGCAGCTGATTCGCATCACGAGCATGCTGGGGAAGCCTGGTCATAACCAGTGAAACGTTAGCACAGGGTGGCGCGAGACCAGATGCTGCAGTGCGCAAAGCAGTTCTGTTGATGCTTCCGGCACACTCACAAACCTGTTTTCTTACTGTGAATGCTGGTTAATAGATTTTTCAGTTGTCTAAGATACTAAAATGTGCCCTCTGCTCATACCTCAGCAGTTACTGCACGCTGATAGGGTGACTTTTATGGCAAGAAGGAAACCAAGCAGCGACAGAAGGGAATTCTCAAACGACTGAGTAGGAGGAGGTGAAGAAGGAACATATATTCTTTTCTGCTTTGTGACTTCATATCTGCCTCACATTTGAACTCCTGATAATACACTGTATGTCTTTCAAATAACAAACTAGAGGCTGATGAAACCATTTTAGGAGTGTGGTAATAAATTGCTTTCTATAACGGTTTCTACATGCAGCATTTTTCCTTTCTATAAAGTCTCAGTACCCGAGACCCCACAACTCTGTGGTGACTGAGAAGAGAGGGAATAAATCCAGTAACACGTAACTGAAGACAGTGTACACCGTACACGACATTAGTGCCCAAAAAGCTCCGCAGTGTCCACTAATGGCCCGGGTACCTGGGAAAGCATTCTGCAGCTCTCCAATGGAGTGGCATGACCTCGCTGCATTTTCAACATGCAGTGTAACAGTAAGCAGTCTAAAAGAAATGTTGAGGTTTGACAACAGCCCGCTCTTGCAAGAAAAAGGTGTATCTGATAAGAGTGAAACAGAAAGAGCAATGAGGGAAGAACTATTGCAGCTTGTTAGCCAGTTCAAAGGATTTGTTTAACTCTGATGACTGCTAGCTGGCTTCAGCCAAATAAAAGCAACCCGGTATCACCCTGCGTTCTTCCCACTCACGGTTCCTCCCTTCTGTGCAGTTGAATTCACAAGCGTTGTTGCAAATGAAATGTATGAGACTATTTATCAGAAGATTTTCTTAGCTTAATTCCTGCAAGGTGCACTGGCCCAGCGACACTCACTTCCCTTCCTATGCCTGGCACCTAGTAGCTGTTCTGACTCTTTCTTCTGAAAACTTATGCGGTGGGCCTATAAAACACAGTCAGCGTCATCTCACTTGTGCGTCACCACCAGCTACCGACAACTGCAGAACACCACAATGACGTCGCAATGCCAGAAGGACATAAAAGTTATTTCAGTTGCTTGATTTAAAAATAAATACAGGTGGCAAACTATGGGAAGCCACATTTAACAGCTGTCTTGTTCTTGTGGGTGTTTGGGGACTGCCCCAGACAGAGGTAATGTGAGAACTCCGTTTCATCCATCTATCCGTCCCTCCACCGGCCACTGCCACTCCCTGCCTTGCTTTGTGCCTCCAGCTGCCTTCTTCCCCACCTACCAAATTGTTGGTGGCAGCACTGCGATGCTCAGACCCAGCTGCAGACATTGGCATCTCTCCGGCCTCAATCTATTCTTTTCCATTTTTTTTTCTTTAATTCCCTTCTTCCTAAAGGCCTAGGAATCCATCTCCAGTGCTGCTCTGCCCCTGCTTCTCCTGGAAAAGAAAATAATAAATTTGACTTCAGTGAACTGAAGACATACTTTCCTTAGAAACTCAATGAGAAACTTGTAATTTCTCTAATACATTCATTCATGCCGTATTTTCCTTCCCTTCTCTTCACCTATCAGCTATGCATATGCCTGCCAGTACCGGTTATCTAAACTCATCTGAGCAAACTTCTGAGCAGCAGAAGTACAGTGACTGCTCCAACTAGTCTCCTTCCATCACAAGTCAAATCAGCAGGTGCTGAACCTCCACTCTGGTGATGATTAACACTCACGCTGAGAACCAGCGAGCTATTTTACAATCCTAGTGCATATTATCAGCATTTATTTTAAATATCCAGTATTCCAGGAAAAAAACAAACTCTCACATCACTTTAATGTGGGTGACAAAATAAAACCACACATAACGAGAGCGAGAAAAGTAGTGTTTTAGAGCCTGCTTCGACACCCTTTGCTCACATCAGATAAGGCTCATTTGCAAGAATAGCTCACATGTTTAAGCCGTCAGGTTGTAAAGCCTTTTGGAAAGCTTGAATCTTTGCAAAAGCTTTTTTTGGGTTTGCTACAAATTTTGAATTAAGCTGTACGTTATGCTCACACCAAAGACTCACCATGAAAATTCCTTTGTCCCTTATTATTTCTACTTGTCTTAAAGCACTATCGAAGCTGAGGTCTAGATGATGATAAAATGTTTATCTAAAGCTTGGTTTGGGATTTGAGCCGTAAGAGTATTTGTTTTCAGGCACGGAGGTATAAAGAAGGCTCTGAAGGAAATACTTTGCTCAAGTCATAAGCTGAGACAATGTAAAGGGCTTACAAATTTTGTGCTGCAATTTAAAGCTTAGAAGAATTCAGCTGCGAGGCATTCACTGAAATAATAACAACCATAATAAATAGTAATAACAATGTCAAAGACCTGCATTTCTACAAATTTGACTGCGAGTTTGCACGTAGGAAAACATTACCAAGCCAGGGAGCAGCAAACAAAAAATTTGAGACAGAAGAAGAAAAAAGCTCTAGATCCGTAGCAATATTTGGCAAGTAGAATTTGGCGCTTTGGAATCAACATGCTTTTCTAGTTAAATAGCGCAAACTATACTATTTGTACCAGAGAAGGATGAACCTTCTGGATGCAGCTGCAGGGACTAAGAATCTCTTCAACAGCCCTATGGGTTTGCAAGTCTGCCTTGAAGAAAAGCTTTTTCCTGTAACGGAAATCATCTCATCTCCCCCTCTCCCGCCCCTGCCCCTAGTTAATGAATCTTCCCTGCTTTCCTCTTGACTAAAGGAGGAACACCGGCGTACATTACAGAAAACAGCTTGTCCCAGTTGCTGTCGCTGAGGACGCTTCGCCATCCTCAGAGTGGCAGTGCCTTTCGGACACTCCTGTTTCAAAAGCACAGGTTGCTATTACCTCAGCTAACGGGGAGGCAATACTGGTAGCACAGCGCCTCTCTCACCCAGACTTCGTCAGCTCCTGTCCATCTTTCAGAGGGCAGCATCGGATGCATCCGTTAAAACATCCCACGTTCTGATTCTTAAATACCCCAGAACTGTGTTTTTGGTTTTTGAGCTAAAGGTTGTAAAGGGCTTTTGCAGCTGTGGGTGGAAGATGCAATAGAGGGTGAAATTATTCTGTTTTTCAAGTGTGGGGTGCAGGTGAACGCAATTCCAAAGCAGAAAATTCCGCTGTGACTTAGACATTGTGAAACTCTACTGCGAATGCGGATGAGGGTACTCACCAGCGTTGTGGTGAAAGCATGGAACACCCCAAGAAACAACCCGGGGAACCGCTCCAGTCGTACAAAGGAAAAATCTAACAAGAATTTAATAAAATAACATAATCTCAGCAGCAAAATGACTGAGGTGTTTCATAGGCGAATGTAATGCTAAAACCACCCTTCCACAGCCTCAAGAAAAACTGTGCACTACAGCAACGATGAGAACTTGATGCAGTGTATTTTCCAAAGCACAAAGAGCCAAGAATAATATAACATCACCAAGCAGACTTCAAAGCCCAGCTCCTCCACTCACTCCTTGCTCCTGTGCATCCCTCCCATGCCAAAGCACACACGGATCGGAGGGCTCTGCTCAGCAGCTGCTCAGGATGTTTGACAGATTTCCCAAACTCTTACAGCACTTGTAAAAGAAGTTTCCAATAGAGGCAGCGCTTTCACTGTAGCATTTACAAGCAGCAAAGATAAAAACAAGAGAGGGGCTTGTTTGTTGATTGACTGACAGAATTTGCACTTATTTCCTGGAAAAATGCATCGCTGTCATTGTGCAGAATATTTTTCTGTGGGATTGCAGATGTTTACAGAAGTCCATGGAAAGATTTACTGCTCTAGAAGGGAGTAAAGTCATTTTGGGAACCATCTACAGATAATGACAGCAAAGACTCGTTCATTCAGTGCATTAATTACGTTACCCTATGAACTATCGTAAGTTGGCAAAACGGAATGCGTCCAATTTTAAGAGCTACCGTATTTCCAAAGACAAGAAATTCACACACCGTCGGCAAAGACATTTTAAGAAGCGAGAACACCTGACACCAGACCGTATAAGCAGCATATTGGCAGAATAAAGATTTACAAACAAAACGGGAAAACAAAACATTCAGGAGTGTCAGCCGAAATCCTCACAACTACTGTGCTAGTCATGTAAGTAACACATTTTCCTGAGGTTTAACGGTGCGCTTCTGCTCTCGCGCAGTGTGGGATACGGAGGGCTGCAGAAGGGTGGATGTGACCCTGCAGAACACGCTGCAGAGCTCCGGGCTGCTGCCCTGGCCGCGGCGGCCAGCATTGCGGAGTGAGATCACCAATGGGAGCTCTGCAGACACACGAGTACACAGAGTTTAATTAGCAGATTTTTAACGAAGTCTGAAACCTAAAGCAGATATGAGCCAAGATCATAAATTTTTCGTCTGGGTTGTTATTATTTATAATTTATTGAGTTTTAGAAACGTGTCTGAAAATGTATGGAAAAGAAGAGCGATAGGACCCCTGACCTAAAAAGCGTACTGCGAGCACTACTGGAGCCAAGTGGTTGTTTTGCTTGCTCCTGAGGCAGCCCAGTGAATTAGGGACGAATCCACAATTGGTAGCAAATCTCAAAACCAGGTGACCGCCGTATAGTTTGGATGAACAAAACATTCCCCCTCATCCCCAACGCCCACCCCGAAAATCCCATTTCACTGCCCACTCAGATAACTGGATGGGACGTGGTTTCCATTAGTCTCAAGCTGATTTTTTTTTCCAGTTTAATAAAAGGTAGCATCAAAAACTCGTTCTCACCCGCAAGTGCCACACATAGCCAGCAGTATGATCTGGCAAGGATACTGGAGATTAGTTGTGCTCCCTACAAGGCCACATCCAAATAGTCCATTAAGGCCTTAAGGTCAGATCAGTTCCTACGTGCCCTGACAACAAAACTGGGGCAAGGAAGCCTGAATTTGGCTATCGTTCTGCTTGCTGTTGGGTTGTTTCGGCCGTTTGCATAGGGCTTTATAACTTCACCGTAATCTTGTGTTGGGTTGCATGTAGAAGACTGAAGGCAGAAAGCACATTTGCTAAACAGAAATTCACCAAAAATAAAAACAAAAAAAGATGTTCTTTTAAGATTAAAGCCATGGGTAAAAAAGTGAAATGCTAGGAATAATAGAAGCCATATGAGCTGAGGAAAAGAACAGGGTACTTGAAGGTACCCTGAAGTTCTACGCTCCAGTTTTCTTATCAGCTCTGCCACTGGCAAACTTTATTCATCAGTTTCCCTCAGCTGTAAAACAGAGAACGTGGTACTCATGCGACAAAACTGTTCTGTAGCCAATAGGTCAATGTTTTTGAAATGCTTAAACATGTAAGCCATGTACATACACCACTGAGGCAGTTTCACTTGTAAATAGACAATAAGTGACATTAGTTTAATGTGTGACAATTTATATTGGCACTTTAGAAAAGCCAAACGACTGAAGGTGTCAAGCCTTGGAAAAGAACTGAAAGCTTGTAAGATGAAACAATGCTATCAGGAATACGCAGCTGGCCTCTGCTACGTTGTTAAAATACTTTTTTTTTTTTTCAAACAAATAGTTTTATCAAGCACAAGACAACATAGTTGTGTAGCTGCAACGCATACAGATCCTTCAGCTTGCTCAGGCAAATGACCATCCGTGTCCTGTTTGCAGCTACTGCTGCTGAACGACCTTTGAAGGACCTGCTCAAGTGCTGAGATGTTTTCCATTCACATCAAGAGGGCAATAGCACAGGATCAGCTCCAGACAAGAGGCTTTTGAACATGCCTTCAAAAAACACTGCCGCTGTGATCATCCTTTCCTACGACTGGGACCACAAGACTGCAACACTAGGATGTCCTCACACAGTGACACTGTTCTTTCCATGCCGTCTGTAATCTCCTCCTCTTAACCTTCAAATCTCAGAACAGCCAGAACCTTGCTCTCAGTCGAACAAATAACTCCAAGCGATCCCGGGAATCTTCCGACACTTGTGCTTTATGAACTTGCATTTTCTTTAGGCACTTTGGAGTTGATAACTTGTAGCTTGCTGTTGCTTAAACACCCCCACAGGTGTCCAGCTTCTCTATTTTGTAAAGCTAACCTCTTCTGTAGGGTGTTTTTGATCAGATGCCTTCAACAACTACACGTTACTGCACCATGTTTAGATAAACAGCGATTTTACTTCAACCAGAAAATTCAATCAGATTCAAATCCTGGTATACTTGAGATACAACTTGCCTTAAAATTAATTATCTACACATGTCCAGCCGGAATTTTACTTTTGTCACACAGTATGTTTAAGCATAATAGACACTGTAACAATTATTTATACCACAGACTATAATGGCTTGGGTAGAACAATGAGAATCTTTTAAAACCCCATGTTTTTAAAGATAAAGCCAACTAGCTTTTCAGCTTGAAATTTAGGTTTTGCAATAAAAGACATTCTAGAAAACATTAGACCATTGGAAATGCTTTAAAGAAATAAATTGAATTTAGAAAGCTTGTAGTTATTTTTGTGAAGGGAAATGTGGTGGGGAGTTTGGATTCAAGATCGCACGACATCATAAGTCTTGGAGTACTTGGAATTCTTGAAAGACAGTGGAATTTCCAGAGGACTAAAAGAAAGCTGATGGCGTGCCAGTTTTCTAAAAAGGCTAAATTGGACGGCCTGGACAAATACAGCCTGGTCAGCCTCACTTCCTAGAGAAGAAAGTATAGTGACAATACCAAGCACAGTGATTCAACCCATGCAACTCAATTAAAGAGCATTTATACTTAATCCAAATCAATACAGGTTTACAGAGAACTATTCTGGCTGAACTTTAGCAAGAGCTGTTCATTGAGAAGCCAGAAAGACAAAAAAATCAACATGGTAGATATGAAAAGGATTTAAAATTAACTAAACAACAGTTCTCTGCATTTAAATGGGGAGTCAGAAATACACTCGCCTACCGATAATCACAAAGTGATTTTGAGATTAAATTAAAATATTTCATTGATGGCCAGGAAGAAATATAAAACCAATACTGACCACAGATGATTGTAAAAAACATTGCAGGAGCAGAAAGTAGAAAGAGCTTGGTCATTGATAAAGAGTGATCTGCGTCGTGTGGTAAGCTGGCCAACAATGTCAACTTCAGTAGAGCCAAATACAATGTCACGTTTTCAGCCTATGGCCTTACTGCAGGGGCTTTCATCTGCTCAACAGTGACTCCAAACCCTTTTCAGGGATCACAGAGGATAAGCAGCGAAACAAGAACTCCCAAACGCGACAGCACAACCAAATGCGGAATATCTGATATGGGAAGTCGGGTTACATCATCTCCAGGTATGGTACCGGTGCAGCTGCCGCTCCAACACCGTCATAGATTTGGTATTGACACATTCTCACTTGATCTTATACAGGATTAATAACTAAATACGTTCTGAGTAAAGGTGTCTAGGAGCTACATTGGTTTAACTTATTATTCCGTGCTAACTTTGTAAGTACCTAGAAGAAGAAAAGAAATCTAAGAAGAGAAACATTTCAGTCTAGAGACAGGAATGCTTTCAAGTCCAGTGGGTAAAAGGCGCACACATACAGACTAGGAGTTAACAAGCAAATTTAAACACTCTAGTTACCAACTGTTGGAACAAGTGAAGACAGACTGATGAATCCGTGGAAATTGTAAGATCGGAATTCTTCTAGTTCAACAGGCATTGATCCCTGTGATACATAACTTTTCTACTCGACCACAGCAGCCCGCTTTTGACTGTAATCTTTATGATCTATAAATCACCAGAACATATCACCTTCCCACAGCTAACAAATGGGAGAAATGCACAATCTAGCCACGTCCGAGAAGCAGGGTAAACAGAGCACAGGCATCAAGGTTGGCATGGTCATATTGTGTTTATTAATATGTAGTCTTGTTCTGTGCCTCACTGTGTCCACAGGGCACAGTTCTGTGCCGTTCGGGCATTTCCTATAGGAGGATCAGAGCTAACTCAGATCGGTTTTTGTTGTTAACGTTTGAGCAAAACATAATTTGGTATTACCTTCAAGAGAAAATAACATTACATGATTTAAATATTCAGATTTTAATAATACAGAAAGTTTTTATTACTAACACATGCAAAGAAAATACTGCAATGTGGAGTTGATGTGACTATCACATGCTTTTATAAACAGTGACAGAAGTTTGTATTTGTACTCATTCTTGTCTGTAGAACAAATCTTCCACGACCTTTCTGGGATGCAGACTATTTCAGATTCATTTTTTAAAAGTTCATAGTTACCTAACAGCTCTGAGCTGGTATGAAGGCACGTGATGCAGAACATGGACTTTATAAATTTTTATGAAAGATCAAAAGAAAGGAGGAAAGCAGCCAGCATCAAACAGGCACACACATAATAAGAAATAACAAGGCTAAAACTTTTGTGACCAGTACTAACCCAAGGGCTTGGATGTTGAACTCTTAGTCTGAGTGCCCAGAAAGGATGGAGTGAGGACCCTAACTTGGAATTTCCTGGCTGTCGACAATTCTGTCACAACCATAACGTGTTTCAACATGTTTTCAGCTTTTAAATTTTTTCCCTCCTCTTTGATATAGTCTAAACTAGACATAAAATGGAAAAAATGTACTATTTCCACTGAGCACTGATGCCTTTGACATCTGCTTCCAAGTGTTATTCATCACCATGCAGTGTAATAATCTGAGAGCAAGTACAATGTACCTTTTGGAAAAAGTGAGTCTCTGTGATTGCTCCTCATAACAAAGCCTGCCCTTTGCCCTAGTAATTAAAGCTCTATGTACGTTCATAAAAGAAAAGTACAGCAGCCCACCTACATGTCCTAGCAAGCCAGTAGCATTTGCACTGTTTCCTTTTAAGGTCCAACACCTCACCTTGCAGATGGCAAAAGGGATGTCCCGTACTCCCTTTTTCATGCATAGTTTCCGATACTTTTTTAAAAATCTGCTCCCATGCCACTGTGGCATATTTTATGCTCCTGACAAATCTGGAGTAAAGAAGAAGGAAAGCACTGAACAGAATTTCAGAAAGGACAAAGGTCCTGATGAGATTCTGTGTCACGGTGCGGTCTAAACCGGATGGCCTTAGGAAACCCACTTGGTGTTTCTGCAACAGGCAGCACCAAGGTTGCAAATACTACAGAAGACAGAGTGCAAATTCACCACCACCACAGTGGAAAGATGATCCAAAAATGAGATTCAACAAAGGGAAGTTCACAGTGATGCCCGTAGGAGGGAATAAATTCACGTGTATACTTGCAAAGTGTGCTAGGATGCTAGTGATCATAAAATTATCATGATTCGAAGACATGATTGCAAACAACGCACCCTAGAGTGGGTCTGGCTTTAGCGGCGTCATACGTATGGCATGGAAAGTCATTATTCTGCTTTATTTGGCACTGGTGAATCTTCAGCTGGGAGACAGAGTCCAGTTTTAGTCACTGCACTCAAAGACAGATAAATCTCAAAGAGAAGAGAACTCAGGAGGACAGCCAAAAGGTGATCCAAGAAAAAAATACACATGGTGGTTGTCTTTAGAAAAGAAAGAAGAGGGCACAGATGAAAATAGTTTCGTAGTATATAAAAGACTGTCCGCTACCTGTACAACAAGAGCCTGCCAGTTTAACTTGCATTGAAAACAATTTAGATCAGACGTTAGAAAATTCTTTCTGTGATATAGATAGTGAAACACTGAAACCAAATACCAAGCAAAACCACTAAAATTTCCTTTGCTAGAGGTTTTTATGACCTGGTTAGATGAACCTGTCAGGTTGCGGAAATCTCCCTTTAGGTTCTAGACTTCTGTGGTTATGAGTTTTGTTTCCATCTCTGTGGAACACCAATACATCCTTCTACAGCATCAAACTCTTTACTTGGAAAGTACTGATGAAAATGCAAAAAGACAACAGTTCTGAGGCAAATCTCACCAGCAAGTTCCCATCCAAATCAATAGCCTGAGTTACAAAAACGTCGGAAAACTGCCATGCTATTGCAGTTATTAATACACAAAATTTAAACGGAAAAGAGAAAGCCAGTTTCAATAAGAACAGACGAACAATAATGGAACAAAATCAGAATTACAATGACTTTTTTTTTTTTTTGCTTTAAAAACTATACTAAGGGTATAATAAGACGGGTATTAATGGGTCCCTTTTCAGGTCTATCTGTTAGTGTGGTGCTCACGGGGTACACACGTCAAAGCTGGTTGGTTTTAGGGATGATTGATAGGATTCCTGACAATATTGTTTATAAATCCCACCAAGGTCCTCTGGACTAAGAGACGGGTAGTGCTAGGACCTACACCTCCCCCGAGCTGGCAACTCATGGGACTACTTAAATCAGAACAAAGCAGATATTAGTTATTACTGTATTAGAATGCTTTAAACTTGTTTCATAAGGCACTAACAACTCCAAACCATACAAGGCAACCAAGTATCAGGCCCATTAAACAATATCTGGTATAATTTTTTATTAGATACTAAACATTGGGGTAAGCAAGCTAGCAGCAATTGTTTTTAGAGTGTTATACCGCCCAAAACACCAGACATGCTTCTTTTCCACCTGATCTCAGAAAATCTTATCTGCTTCTCCAGAGGTTTGACACTGACATCTGAACTGCTTTGTCCTAAAACCCAGATCTAGGTGGTGGGTATATGATGGCGGGGAGACACACATGAATAAAATCCACTTTTTCTTAGAGCCAAGGAGGCTTGCAAGTTGCAAATAAAACATTCTCCTTTCTCATCAGAAAAGAGATGGCTGGCCTTGGCTCTATCAGACGTGGGGGAAGCTTCTAGCAGCTTCTCACAGAAGCCACGTCTGTAGACCGCCTGCTACCAACACCTTGCCACACAAACCCAATACAGACCACCACCATTTTCTTCTCCACTGATCCCCTCTCCTCTGTGATTGTCTAACCCCACCTCTCTTTCCCTTTCTTATTTGTATCCCCCTCCTTCTTTCTTCCTTACCCTCCAGCCTTTGTCATCTTACTGATTTCCTATTTGCTTTTCTTTTTCCCTTCTCTTTCTGGCTTTGCTTCTTTTTTTCTCCAGCTGCACAAATCACGAGAAGAATGGCTGCGTCACTGAGCAGAAAGAAGAGAGCATGAGACAGATGGACATCATGTGTTCCAGCCCACAAGAACTGGTGAACGATAAAGACATTTAATGGAAATGGTCAATAGCAAACAGATACAAAGCGTTATGACTGGTTGTACATTATGAAATTTTATTCTAAAGGAAAGAACGTCATATACCTGTAACTGGAATTCTTTAAGATGTGTGATCTTGGTGCACGTGCAGGCTTTTGCTATAAATACACCCAATTACTCAAGGCTGGATGAGTTTTCACCCTTACTTCACTTGTACATTACTGTAACTACAAGTTCACAGTAGCTAACATGCTCACCACGCAATGCCATCTCTCAATGTCACTGCAGCACCCTACTGTGTGGGATCCTAGAGCTACAAGTTCTCAAAAGGATACTGAAGAAGAGTAGAGAAGCAAATATAAACTCGGAAACATCTTAAAGCTGCTCTTTGCTCTCTGTCTTGTAGCAACTGTCCCTCTGAATATTTATGTGGAATAGCTTCAAATTATAGTTTCCTAACAGTCACAGTTATTTGGAGACAGAGCTCAGAGTCCTTTAAGCTTCAAATTACTGGAGTAGCTGACTACAACAGGATTTGTCTATTCATTGTGGCCAAATGAAGTCCCTTCTCTTGAGTTTTCTCATCTGTAAAACATAGCTACCAGTAGATAACATCCTTTTAGGGCTTTTGGGCAATAAAGGTCCTATGTAAACTTTAAAGAATATTCACCAAATGACGTAACCATGCAGGTGTCCTTAACAGTCCTATTGGTACTACTGGTTACCAGCGCCAATCAAGAAACTTGGTAATGTTGTTTATTAGAGATCTACTTATCACAAATAATCTTTGTGGAAACGGCTCAACTGCAAAATGCTAATTTCTTTCACAAATTTGCTGGTAATGTATCTGAAGAAATGAAAGAGCACGTTTGCTGCAGTTTCATTTGCTATTATCTTGTGATCTCTTCTCATGGGTAAAAAAAAAAACCCAAACCAACATAAAACCCCCAAAACCAACCAACAAAAAAAAAAACCAAACCCCAACAACACATCAAAAAATTGAGCACAACGAAACTGATCTAAAATGCTAGGAAAGTTTAAAGTTTTTTGACAAATTGCTAACGTTTTTAGTTGGGCAACGTTCAGCTGTGCCTTTGCTAAGCAGCCTATATGCACGTGACGACAGTACTGACCGCAGCCAGCGATTCTCCACCTTATTTTCATATACCACAAACAGCATTCTGTGATGGAAATATACATAACAGGTAAGACAGTATCATTCCTCATTCTAAATACAGAATTATGCATAACACCCTCTGGAGTGTGCTCTGTTCACGTAGATAGGCATTGCTTGTCAAGTCTAATCGCTTAATTATAATTTGAAGTCTACTGAACTTAACAACGGGACACTGTTCCACACAGTGACATCTGGGCTCAGCTCTTTTCAGGGTACCACTGCAATTCCAAGCTTCAGCCTACTCTAATTGTCCTTCCATCATTTCATTCACTAACATTTAAAATGACTGTGTCCCCTATGTATTACGGAATTTTCTTCACAGGCTAATGTTCAAATGATTTTAGATTTCTCTTCTCCACCTTTGCTAAACACGAGGCTGGAAACCAAACCTTCATCACAAGTCCATGGTCAGCACTAAGAGTTCTGAATTCATATGCTGGCACGCACTACACGTGAAGAACCATCCTCAAGTGCATGCCTTGGAACCTTGATATTTAACCCTATCTTTTTACCCAAAGAAACTCAGGTTACACTTGGTCACAAATGAAATAAGTTGATGAATGGAAGCCAGAAGACTAGTGCCCAGTGTCCAGCTGGTCAGTGACAGGAACTGCAAAGCACAGGTAGGAAACTGTTCTCCCCTCCCGGGGGAAACGCACAACTCTCCTGCTAACAGTTTCCAGGCAAATGCGTATGAGCAAAGGCTAATTTGGAAGTATAGATAGAATATTTTTGCTTGAAGAGCTCACCAAATTTTAATATAAGAAAGATGATGCTTGGCAAAATGACTAAAAGTGGCGGTGCACAGAACAGACTGGGAATTGGCACGTTTTCTCTACTGCGTATCAGCAAAAATTTTGGATCTAAAACCTCCTCCTTTCCAGTAAACCCAAATAACTAACTTGGGCCCAGGGTATGTTTCAGGGAGTAGGGAAAAAATTAAAATAAATGAATTTAAAATCTCACCTTTCAGGTGAAAAGAAGAAAAGCTGCAGTCTCTCATACACCGTTGCAGACGTAGCAGCCCTGTTTGCTTTCTCTCACTTCCTCTGTGTGACCCAGCAATAACGCTATCACGACCAAACCCATCTGCCCCATTATAACCTCCCTTAAGCTGGTCCCCATCATACCAATACCTTATACTTTTTTAAAGCAAGATCAGAAAGTTGCAGTCTGCTACAAAATCAAATTGTGGAATGAAACACAAATGACATGGCATAAATCACACGAAAGAAATGCTTCCCTTCTGAAGACTAAAGTTGCAAGAAAAGTCGTAGCTAGCTCTTTGCTGGATCTCATGACCTTACAGACCTCAAATCACTCACGAGACAAGGTCACTGTTCCTGCTGGAGTAATGTATTTCCCCAAACCCATGACAAAGCTGGGAATGGGACTTTGATTTCCTGACTCTCAACTCAGCAGTCTAACATACAGACAGTGTGCCTTGGATATAGCCTATTCTGTCACGGACAGAGAGAAACGGCGATTATCAAATGCCACAAAGTAAACAAAGATAAAAGTCAAGGCGGAGAGAGAGTCAGGGCATGACATAGCAGCAGTGGTTTGGACCTTCTTCTGAATAGAAGGTAAAGAAGTCAAAAGCTTACTTCTAGGAAGATACGTAAAAAAAAAAATAAAAGGCTATATATTTCGGCCCAAATATTACAGTGCAGGTTGGGAGAGACAGGAACTTGGAATCATTCTTTGGAAGAAATATCAAATCACTGTCATCACTCGCTGATGACAAAGTAGTTGCACTAATGTTTACACCAGCATTTTTAATTCTAGCACAGTTATTCTTCAAGAAAAAATCCTTTATTTCAAAGTTTATAAATCAGCTGTAACCATAAACTACAAATGTAATTGCAAAATAAAGAATCACACGCTATCGAATAATAAAATTAGTCTATTTTTAGTACAAGAAAAATACTTATTTTTCCAATTTTTCCATGTGGCTTTTATTTATCTTTGGTGCTTTTTCTCTCCTCATCTTTTCTTTTGGACTATTTTTGTTTCCTAAGGAAAAATTACTAAAGCATTTGTGATCCACTTTTACCTCCATAAACTTGACCGAGAACCACATCAAACCCAACAATGTTTTCCTTCAGAAAAGAACAGCAACCCACTTAAGCTGCACATTCTACTTGCCACTGAGCAT
>VZSC01003625.1:10357-26538 GCA_013398225.1 Steatornis caripensis
TCAGCGTTCAAAAAAAGAAGGGCAGAGGAGCCGGGAGGCAACGCGCAACGTCGCGCCTCACCGCTCTGCACGCCTCCCGCCCCGTTTCCAAGGGTGCCACACAGAAATGGGTGCCAATAGAAAAAAAAAAAAGGGGGAAAAAAAAAGGCGGGGGTAGGGAAGGGGAATTAAAAAAAAAAACCGGAGGAAAATCCCAACAGAAAAGCGCGCACATCCAAGCTGCGAGACCGTGCGTTGGAGGAATGGCTATAGCACAGCAACTATACGATGCGACATGGCCAAGATGCAGAAATCAGAGGGGAACCAGCGTCTAGCGCAGAAGAGCAGCGGTTTACCTACGTACTAGCCCTTACCTGAGAGATCCCCATAGTCCAGCTCCTCTGCGGAATTGGGCAACTGAGTAAAGCCTTACAAGTAAAAACAAACTCATTTTTTTCTGCGTTTCTTGAGTGACAAAAACCAACACGCTTAAGAACTGAGGATGAATTTCTTGGGGGGGCGGGGGGGTGGAGGTGGTTAAATATAATGCGTCAATCACTTGCCACCTTCTGCCGGTTCGTACGACAGAAACATTCCTCAGTCTACGCTGCTGGCACACGAAACACGGCATCAGAATCACTCATTCATAACAGCATGCAAAGACCCCCAAACTCCGCGTTTTAGTCACTGGGGGGGGGGCGGGGGGAGGGAGCAATTTCCCAATTTAGTCCGGTTCAATTTTGGTTCTGTGAACACAGAGCCACAGGAAATCGTCTTCCAATTTTCCACAAAATCCAATCTTGTTTTGGTAATGTTGACAAGCCCGGCAGTTTATCGATTAGTGAACACCGCGGGGTCGCATTTCGAGACCGTAAGGCAGCTGCCTGCGTCTTCTGCAAAAAAACCTGACAAAAATCAGTTTTTCATGTCCCAATTTTGATGCGTTTCTGGAAAAAGCATCTGTCCTCAAAGCTGATAAAGCAGTTAGGCGAGACACGCTCTCGTGACCACGAAAGGCAGCCAGCGCTGCCCGTAAAGCCATTATTTTGCGCTTTCTTCGAGAAAAAGTTGGGGGGTCCAGGGCGGGAAGGAGCATCTAGCTGAGCGGACGCCTCGGCACAGGTTACGGGGCAAACCAGTGCCCGGAGGCCACGGAGATCTACTGAAATCGGGGACAGCGCGGCGTTACTACGGAGGGCTGCCACTTGCGAGACCTAACTGTGGCTGCTAAAGCCAATGTGTTATCGAAGGGAAAAAAAAGGTGCTTCCCCTGAAGAGACACCACCGTGAGCGGTCTTGGGGCAGCCTGGCACCGCGAGCCGGCACACTGCTGCAAACGCTTTCTTTTGCGTAGCCAAGACGCTAACGTGGCGTAGCGGGGGCGCGGGCTGGCCGCCACTGGAAAGCGGCAAAGCAGCGTACGTAAACACGTACGGGTCATTAAAAATAACCCATTGTCAGTGACGGCATTTAAAATACATCGAGTCGCCTGGAAGCTACAGTCGGAATTACCTTCTAAAGCGGGAAGGCGTTCAAGGTTAACGGCAAGGATCGCGCTTGCGCGCCGCTCTTGGATTTCAGGGAGCCCCCCTTTTTGACTGCTCCGCGCTACAGGAACGTAGGCAGAGCTGACTCTCGGGAGCACTGGACGTGCAAACCCGGCCTCGGAAGAGCAGCCGTTCAGCCGCTCGCTCTCCAAAATCGCTTCTGTAGACTCTTCCCTTCCGCTTCAGAGGGCCTACATTTCCCCAGTAACGAAAAGGGGCGTCGCTGCAATTTGTACGAAGCCAAAAAAGCCCTTTCCGAAAGAAAATTTAACGATCCCACAATTCGGTTCCCACCTGCCCCTGCTACGCTCACAAATGCCACCCAACAGCATTAAAGCCTGCCGCGAGGCATTTTAAATACAGGCTAAGTCACGTCTCGATTTTTCTCATTGAACTTCCACTATTTCGGCTATTAAAGCCCCTTCTTTGCACCTCCGGTCAGACCCAATTCGAAGCCTGCCACGCCTCCCGCTCGGTAAACGAAAGCCAACTTCTCCCTCGGCCGCCGTTCCCCTGTCAAACACAAAATCTTCAGAGGGCGCGCACGGCCGGCCGAGCCGTGTCTCCCGCGGCCTCGCCCGGGAGCTTCGGCAACGCCGGGAGCACGCCGGGCACTTGCGGGGCTCTACCGACAGCCGGAGCAACGCGCTCCGCTGCCTCCCAAGCTCCCTCCGGCCGTGAAGGAAAAAGACTATTGCTCCTTTGCGTCGGGCTGTGAATAACCCATTAGGGATCCCGCTTTACGCCACGGCACTGCGCGGCAATCTTAACGTGCGCAGCGGTCTTTGCGACGCTTGATCCCATCGCCCCAAGGGCCGGACCTGTAAAATATACTTAGCAGCGTATTTACTGTTAGTTGCACTTTCGAAGCAGGGTGCTTGCAGAAGGGGAAAAGGCAGCTGGCCAGGCGTTGCCGCTCAGTACTGTTAACGCGGGAAGCACCGAGGCTTTGCGTTCGGCGAGACCCGCGAGCCGACCGGCGCTTCGGCACGGCCGAGCCTCTGGCTTCGGATATTTTCAGAGACCGAGCGCTACGGGAAAAAGCAGCAGGAGCTTAACAGGGCGGCGTTAACCGTTCTCGTGCAAAAACCTGCTGAGGCCGCGCTTAGCGATTCGTAGGGGCCTTCGGGGAAGAATCTGCAGCTGATGACATAATTTACCTGCTACGGCATGGGCAAGGTATTTTCTTGTCACTCTTCGTTCACGATTGGGACGCTTTCGTTATTTTAACCTTGGCTCCAGGGCTTCCTGCTTTGCCAGCTTCAGAAGAGATTTTTTTTTTCGCCCTACCTTTTCGTGAGGATGAGCAGAAATTCTGCCTGGGCTGAGGCAGCAGCGCCTTGTTTCTGCCTCGGGGCAGGGAGCCAAAAAGCAGCTCAGAGCTTCCCCATGCGTGCGGACGACCGGGGCTGCCCGAAGACAGCGACGCCCTGCAACGGGCGTACGGCCCGTGGTCTTGGAAAATCACTCGGGAGCTCCTTAAGCTCTTCACTTACAACAGGGTGGCGTCAAAAATTTGGGAACGAGTCATTAAGTCATCGCTTTTGCCGTAGCAAAAGGCCGCCACGGCTGCTTGCGCACGTCCCGCTTGGGCACGGGGCGCCACGCGAGCCGGGCACCTCGCTCGAAGCCGAGCTCCCCGGCTTGCCGAGGCGTGACGGCGGCTGGGAAACGGAAACCTGCCGTGTTGGTTCGGGGCGGGGGACAGGGGCAGGGGCAAAGGCAAGCCAGGGCACGGCAGAAAAAGCGCTTGCTCTCCAGGCAGAGCGGCGGCAGGCTCCGGGAGACGTTACTCTGCCGGCTCCGCCGAGGTCTGCCCCTGTTTTGGCTGCATCTAGGCAGGGAGCTGCCGTTCCAGCCCTGCCGTCTCTCTGGCACCACGAAGGGCAAAACGAGAGGGAAGGAGGGCTTAGGCTCGGCAAGCCCGGCTCAGCGCGGTGCGGCAGAAGCCCAAGCCTTCCTGCCGGCCATGACCATGCTGTTATTGGAGTTCTGGCAATGAACAGTGCAGAGAAAGGAGAAAGCGCATCAGAAAATTTACAGTTAAGCTCTCATTTTTCAACAAAAGAGTTAACAACGTTCGTGCTTTAAGTCACTCATGCATCGCTGCCGTCGACTCCATTCCAGAAGGCAACGGGAATGGCAGGGGCTTTGCTACCGCTTGTACATGCACACACACACACGGGACTCCTTTCCGCCCCAGTCCTCTAGGATACGCTCCAAAAAATTAAACGACTCAAAACCCCTTTCCCCGATTGAAATATCGTGCTGGTTCCACACTAGCCTTATGTTTCGTTTTCTTTGCTGGCAATCTCTTTTTTTGGGTTTGGGTTTTTTATTTTTTTGGTTTTGTTTTTTCTTCCCCCAATTCATTTAAAATCGTTTTTGGAGAAAATCCATTTGGCTGTAGTTCATGCCCATGCATTTCTAGTCATTCACAGACATGCTCACTCCCATCGGACATTGGTAAGAACAAATGGCCAACATACAGCAACACCTGGTGTACTCCATACACGCCCCAGGCAACACAAGCTTGGAAAGAAATCCCAGAGTCTTCACGGGAAAAGCACCCCCCGAGGGCAAGCGCAGGGGAGCTCCGGACCAACCGGCTGGGTTTTAAGGCAGGAAAGTCTGTGGCAGCTCACTTGGCTGGGATCGCTCGTCATTTCGGCCGTGGACCTC
Organism: Steatornis caripensis; assembly: GCA_013398225.1. Classification (NCBI taxonomy): domain Eukaryota; kingdom Metazoa; phylum Chordata; class Aves; order Caprimulgiformes; family Steatornithidae; genus Steatornis; species Steatornis caripensis. The sequence goes on from VZSC01003625.1 coordinate 14,566, forward strand.
GCCGCAGCAGCCGTCCCCTGCCCCGGAGGCGGAAATACTCTGAGGTCCTCCTTGAGCTAAAAAACGCGCTTTTTGTGGCTTTGCCCAACACCAGTAAAAACAACGAAAGCCATCGGGAGTCGCGTTAAAGAAACGGGCGAGGGCTGCGCGTCCCCTTCCGCGTGGCCGGCGCCGCGCCGGAGCCCCGCGGCTCTGCCTTCCGCGACGATGCTTGGCCTTGCCTTCACACCGGACAGTAACGACCGTGTGTGTCAGAGAAGGCTTGCCGAGACATCTAGGAATGACGCAGGAAGTCATGCGAGCGTCAGGGCTGCCTGACCTTTCCCAAAGGAACGCGTCGGCATCCATACCTGCGCGTTTCTCGGGCTGCCTGAGAAGACAACAAGAAAAACCGCTACTGTTTTATGACGCCGCAGGCCACTTTGCTCTTTGGCCTGGATGCACCCGCCTTTTCTCAGCAAATTCTAGCAGCGAAGGCGCCGTACCCTGGCTGAACTGGAGCAGCACTGAAGACTCCGCAGTGCCCGCTGTCCCTCTGCTCTGCCTCAGACCCGGCACGAAGCGCCCGCTACGACTGCAATCTCAGGGGCTACAGGGTCAGGCGGGGACGGAGGCTGGCTTCCCTTTGGACTGAGCCCCGGCTCTCTGCCACGTTTCCCGACTGCTCTCAGACACCTCTGAGAAAGCAAAGCGACGGGCCGGTGCTTCTGCTTCCAAGGAGCAGACGGACCCTCACCACCCGAGCACGCCTGCGGGTAATTAAACCATGCTACCATCTTCAGAGGCAGCTCTTCAAGGCTTTCCCTGTGGCTAAACCATCGGGCGATTAACGCTTTGCCTTCCTCCGACCGTCACGAGCGTTAGCGTTGTGCCGGACGAGGCGCCGCTTGGACTTCCGTTGCCTCGCCACGACTTTCGTCACGGTAGCTATGGGATTACCGATGCCGAACCCCGACCTCGAGCACCCATCAGGGGGTCGGCAACGCGCAGGGAACCCAAGGATGCCCGAAGGCTCCCGATTTTCACGTTGAGCGGGAAAAGGCATCCAAGTAGGCGAGTTATTCGGGAGAGGAACCGCGCCTTCCTCCACCCGATGTGGGGCATCGCTACTCAGCCGTGGCTTTACTCAGCCCTCCCTCTACCAACGCCCAAGGCACGCCTCGTTGGGGGGAGGCTGCAGAAAGAGCCGGTTCTGCGCGACAGATCTCTGCCAGTAACGGAAACAGTCGATCTATCGGAGCGAAAAGAAGCTAAACCAGCAAACTCCAGCACGGATTAGCCTTAATTAAAATTGTCAGAGGTTTCCGTTCCGTAGCTGAAAAGCCAGCGCGCGCCAAAAAAAACCCCGGTACGCTCAACTCCCGGCCTGAAGCAACTGTTTAGGCTCGCTTTAAAAATGCAGGAAGCTAGGGAGGCTGTCAAGCTGTTAGCTAGACTGCCTCGAGCAGATGAGGAGGGTTACTTTGCTAGACTGCTATGCTGATAGGAGAGGTGTTGCTACTCGTTCTCCGAAACTCCTTCTGCAGCGGAAAAACGCAAACTTCACTGCTGACCCCCGAGGCGAGCGCTCCTGTGCGGCGTGTCCCCAGCGTACCAAACGCCGCCCCGCGCCGGCGGACCCGCCGCCTTCTGAACTCAAAATGAAAGGAGGACGCTCGAGATTCCCCGCGCCTCCTAAAAAATTAAATTTGAAGTCCTATTTTCAAAAGCCGGATTCCGTTTTTGTGCATGAAGCCATTACCGCAGTAATCGAGGCGCCCGGGGAATCGCTCGCTTCCTCAGCACCGCTCGTACACGTACGCCATTTCCACGGGGCTCGGGGGACCGCTGCTTGCCTGGCACCGGAACGAACAGCTGCGAAGCTCACAACAGAAATGCCAAGACCAGCCGGACTTTCCAGCCTTAAAACCTATGTTGCATTTATGAGATCGGTCCACCTGGAGCACGGTTTTCCCTTGAAGACTACATTTCCCTTCTTTCGCTTCCTCTTCCCAGGCTTGTCTTGCCACTCAGCAGCGCTGAGAAATAAGATAAACAGGAACGTGATACCAACCGTGAACTGCCGGTTCTGTCGTCGCCGTTGTGTCTACACACGGGAACAGAGGATTGGAGGAAGGGAAGAAACAGGAGGAACAGCATGCAAAAAAAGGGAAAATGGAAAAAATGGAACAGATAATATATGAGCAAGCTTTCAAAGAACATTGCGTGACAAGCAATAATAAAATGAAAGGCAAAAAGCATTTGAAGTGAGTTGCACTGTTTGGAAGACATGCCTCCAGTTCAAAAGCTACGAGCCTGAGGAAAACAGTAAATTTTGCTCTTTTTCAGGACCTTGCCAGAACAGTTACTGGTGGTTGCAGAGCCAGGGGAACAGGAGACGGGGGGCGGGGAACACCGACACCAACGCCTTGGTTGGTTGGTAAGGACCAAAACCGAAGCTCAAGACCAGGACAAAGAGCCAACGCTCAGCACACAGCTTTTACGCATTCAAACATTGCCTTCACCAAAGCGACCAGGGCCCGATGCGCTCCCACCTCTTCCCTTCCTTCGTCCGAGGCAGGGAGCCTCCACGCACGTCGGTACGCGGCCCAGCTGCCAAACCCAGACTGTTTTCGGAGGCAGCAAGCGAATCCTCAACGTGAAGAAGAGGCTGATCCCTAGAAATCGCGCCTCTCGTACCGAAGGTGCGAGCGGCCTTCCGCCTCGGCTACGCCAAGCCACGTGCCGGCAAGGCGCGCGGCCTCTGCGGTACGAAGAACATCGTTCTAGAAGGGGCAAAGGCAGGTAGGAGCTACCAGTGCCTCTATGACAACAGTTAACTGGTTAGCAGTTACTGGTAATTAAAGTAGGGTTTTTTCAGTCATCGGCCTGAAGCTGACTGCGCTCCGCGTGTACCGCGTGCCGTCGGAAATGTCTTGGGGGTTGCGGCCTGGCCAACCGGGGCACACTTCGGCTCTTCGCAGGTGCCTGAAGAGGCAATTTTAGAGACCAACCCAAATCCGAAGGGGCTTTCCGGCAGTGTCCTACATCATCCCCTCTACACCAACAGGTCGAAATCGTACTTGTTCGCCTTATCCGAAGCACTGGTTATGTACTTAGCTACTGAAGCTGATTGATCTAGGTTTCATCTGGTCCTACGTATTCTATCAAGCGATGCGGGTCGCTTGCTTTAGCGGGCCGGCTCCTCCCAGCGCGGCCGTAACCCTGCAAATCCCTACCGACACCCTCGAGCCGGCAGCAAAGCCAAGGCCGCGCCCAACGCTACTCGGTTCGATGCAGGCAATGTTTAAATGAATAAAACCGTACGAGTACGTGGAGCGAAGCGCTCTGCTGCGTACTCTGCAAAGCAGCCCCGAGCTTGAGTTTTGCGGCAACAACAGACAATTGACACTGGCGTTCCCCCTCGTTAACGTGCTGTCCGGAGAACCGAGGCGGGGCAGTCCTCCTGCGCGATCACAGCGGACGAAGGAGGACCCGTTCCTCTGCAATTCAGCTCGAGGACAGCCCAGGCCTGGATTTCTGAAGCACCAGTGAAAGACAAGAATCGCACGAGGAATACACAATACTTACAGATACGAGGTCTATGGGCTTTAAATGTGAAAGCACAGCAAAAAAACCCTGCACGCTTTAACAAACCGCACCAAGATCCGCATGGCAGATTATCAAGCCGCGATGAGGCCGTTTCCACCGCCAACGTGTACCGTTCTCATCTCGGCAATCAAATCTACCGCACGCTTCAGTGCGCTAGCGCTCGTTCTCCTGCCGGGAGCTCTGGCGGAGGCCGCAAGGGAAGCCTTCCGAAGCAAAAAGGAGAACAAGAGCGGGGGCTTGGCTTTGGTTTCGGGCAGCGATCCCCAAACGATGCCTCGTTCTAACCGAGCGAGTGGTGAAGGGGAAAATGGCGGTGAAGGTGGGGGGCGGGGAAGTCGTTGTTTAGAAAGGGTGGTAAAACCGAGCATTAAATTCCCCAGGCGGCATCGGGGCGTCTATAAATAGTCTCAATTTACTGTCTTCCTGAAATAAAAAAGAAGTTACATCAGCTTTTACACTACACAGAGAATCTGCTGCAAGCAAACTCGTGTTCGTGTGCTGGAAGAGACATTAGTCAAGAATCAGTGCAAACGGGACAGTGCATCTCGCTTCCCCGCCCGGGGACAGAGACCGACAGGTTACAAAAAATAAAGCCCTCAAGCGGTTGTAAGTGCGAACAAATATCCGAGTCAAACAACACGTTGGCTGCAGCTGGAATGACAAAGGTATGATTAGCAAATGGCTTGGATGGTCGCAAGAGGAAACACAGACCAGTTAAAGCGCAGAGTAACTTTTCTGGAAGTCCGCTTCAATCCCAGAGTCGTCTTTGAGGAGAAGGATTACATGCGCATGCCCGCCGTGCTCCAGAGAGGGATAATCTCGTGTTAACGCAAAGCGAGGAACGCCCCCTGACACACGCACGCTACTACAGCGGTTGCACGGCAGAGGACAGAAAAATTGTCGCTGGCGCTTTGGGACGAAACGAACGAGCGCACGTGAAACCGTGTGTGCAGCAAGCTCCTCCGCTCTCGTGCCGTACGCGGCGAGGAACGCGCCCGGCCCCGCAGTGCTGCTGCTGAGACAACCCGTCCCTTCCAGACGGATGGGCTAACTTTGAACGTGCTTTCCCGAACTCCGGGCACGAGCCGGCAACCTCTGCTTCGCTTTCAACCGCAGCCACGTTTACGCGCCAGACCAGACAGACAGCACCCCTGAGACAGGGCTCCTGCCCCACGCCCTGGAAGAAAAATCATCTCTTCTCCTCAAACACGGACCAGCAAGGAAGTCCTTGACGCGCTTCTGACGTAGCTGAGGTAGAACGAAGCCAACGGAAGGCGTGGGGCCGTCACCGGACAGCACCGTTCTGGTCCTGAGCAGCAGTCTCGCAATCGCACGACGCCGACGCTTAGCGCTTCGCGTGATCGGCTGGTGCTGAAAAAAGCGCTGCGTTGCAACACGCTGCAGAGCAGAGAGGATGTAGGGAGCACAGAAACGCAGAGGCTCGACGTGGTGCTTGCCCCCTCAAGACAAAGGCTTCTCCTGATTCTGATCAGCAAAACAACCCGGTGTGCTGTATGGGGAGGAGAAGGAGAACAAGGCAACGGTCTTCCAAAACCTACGTAAATTCCCCAGAGGGCTGGTTTATCGTTAAAGGCGCCATCCAAGAACGGAACCACCGGCCTCTACAGAGCCGCGCCTTTCACCGAAGCGCGGTTTCTTTTTAGCGCTGGTCGTCGCAACAGAGTTTAGCGCGGCCAGCTCTCAAACGCAGACACCAGCGCCCAGCGACTTGCTATACAGATGGCGTTATCCGCCAGCGAAAACAACTCGGCCGACACCCAGGTCTTAGGGACTCCCCGCTTCGTTAGGTAGGCACACAAGCGCGCACGGACGCACGTGCATACACGCGTATTTACGAAACGACTGCACGGAGGCATCTGGGCAACACGCTGTTGAGTTACGAGCTCCGTCGCTACGCCTCCTCATTTTCTTAAACGGATTCTCTCCAACTTCAAACGGTCTGCAGAGCGTGACAGACCGGGCCCTTTAAACTCGCCCGTAATTAGCCCACGGCCTCAAACAGAAAGAGCGCGATGGAGGAATATGAAAACCCCGGCAGCAAAATGACGTTCGCCAACCGGAACACGTGAGCTGCGGCGCTGCGGCCTTACAGCAGCGCGTGATACGCTGGAGCTTAAAAACACCCGGCTCTGGAAAAGAGAATTACAACAGCGCGGTGTCAAAATCACGGCACGACGGGCTTTTTTTTTTTTTGTTAAATTTAAAGAGGTATTAATAAGCGCAGCCATCCATTCAACACACTGCTTTTTAAATTGCTTTCTGAACCGAAAACAAAAGCCGATCCGATCGGCGACTCGTGGAGCTCTTACTCTTCCTGATTTGCCAGACGACCTCGCGTTTACTGAGCAGGGCAAGCACCCACCCCTCCATGCTACCGTTTGCACAGCAGCCTCGGGGAGCCGCACGTGAGATCGCAAGCAGGATTTCTGCTTGGTTTCAGGCCAGTAAACGGCCCTACGAAGACCCCTGGCATTCCCGCCGCACAAAGACCTGGCCGACACGAGCAGAGCCGCGACGTTTCAGCCACGCCGCGGGAGCGCGGTCCGAGGGGTGAAGGCGCTCCGAAACGCCGCGAGGCGCAAACGCGCGGCAGTCCTCTCCCTCGCCAAACGCTCCCCGGAAGGACGGGTGAAAACGCACCTGGCGTTAGGATACTCGACGAGGATCCTCCGTAAAGCGACTGCAGCTTGCGCCAAAAGCTTTCGCGTACAGGCACGTTGCAATGCACCCCAGAGACACTCTGATTTGCGGACCAGATGTTTCACAAAAATAATCACAATCTGCACGGAAGCTGCGTGCGACGAGAACAAAAACGCTCCGAAATTAGCGCTGCGGCTCCGGCTACGCCTTTTCACGTTTCCCCCCAAAGATCTGCGGGGGTTTTGGTCTTACTCCAATGCCAACCTCGCGAACGCCACGGCCGCGCGCAGAAGCCAGCCCCACGCCGGGCAGGTGGGGCTGTTCGCTCCCGCCACTCTTTGCGGAAAGCGGGCAGACCCTGCGTGCCGGCGGCGGCCAGCCACGCTGCCAAGCACCGGATGAACCCCCTGAAAGCCCCAGCCTCTCCTCCGCTCTACCCGGGGCCAGCCCGCGCCGCCGGAGAGGCGACAGGTCCTCTGCCCCCGCTCTCCCGAACACGCAGGTTTTCCGGCAGGCAAAGCGACGGTCTCCGCACCGCTTACGCTGCGTCACCACCGGTAACAGCAGACATGACGGCGCCGTGTCTGCTACTGACTGGACGCAATACCAGAAGACTGACTTCTATTTCGCTCTATTTTCTGTATCGGCTCTCTCAGTCCCTCTCTCTCTTCCTTTACTCCCTCCTTTCATACGGTCGCATCCTGGACGAAAACGTCGGGAGAGTGCAGTACGGTCTTTAAATTAACTTGACGTTTTACCAGGGACCCGCAGAAGCTTCATTGGAAAGGGAAAGTAAAACAATCAATAATCTGGGGAACAACTCACTAGACGGAGTGCCGGCACGGCGGCCTCGAGCGCCTGGGCATCTCCAAAGGGCCGCTCGGGGAAGCTACAAAAGAGCCCCGGCGGGCGGGCTGGAGCCGACCGCCACCACGCGCGCCGGATTCGACTGGGGAACAAGCGCGTCCTCCTGTTCCCGCGGAAATTCCACGTGAGCACCGCCACCAGCAGCAGCGCGGCCAAGCAAGCGGAGAGGATCAGACGCAAAGGCTGCGGTTCTGTGGCTGCATTTCGTCGTTTCGAGGACGTCTTCCGGCACGGGAATTCCTGCTTTGAAAAGCTGCTACACCGCTTCTTCTCAAGGCCTTTGGATTTCCCCACGTTGCTGTTTCCTGGGTCGCTACGAGGACGCAGAAACGCGCTCCTTAAGGGGCCGCGCAGAGCTGGCACGTAGCCAGCCTCCGCCATGAAACGGAGCGGCCCCGTGCCCCCGGTGTGCGGCCGGCCAGGCGGCACGGAGAGCTCAGCTGCTACGGGACCCTGGCCGAGACGTGCTGCTCAGCCTCGGCATCAATGCCCAGCTGCTGCTTTGGAGCTCGTGGCCTTCTGGACGCCTTGCAGCCAAACAGGAGCTTGCTTGCTCGCTCCTCCTCCCAAAAGCCCCAGCCCCAAGGGGGCACGAGCGTCCCCGGGAATTCTTAAGCTAAAAACACTGCCTGCGACGCCTCCGCCCCCCAAACACACACACACGCTCCCCCACCTGCTACCGTATACTCTAAGGGGTCAGCGGGGTTTCAAATACGGTCTAAAGCGGCGCTGAAGGCATGCCTTAGCGAAACCTGCCACCTCGCCGTTAATCCCGTTGCAAGACCGGCAGCGGGGCTTTGCAGAATCAGCAGCACCCAGCACGAGGCTCGACACTGCGGTAACGCGCGCCGCGCCCCCGGGTCTCCACCGAAACCGCTGCCAAGACACCTGCGCGATCCATCTGCAGCGAAAGCGTGGTAAACGCCCGTCTGCACGTACAAGCGCCGCGGCCGATCCCGGGGCGCGGAGGTGTGTGTGCTGAGCGAGACCAGAAGGCAGCCAAGCGCTGCTTGGAAAGGCAGGCTGGAACGCTCCGCTCCGCACTGCGCCCAAAGCTGAGGGCTCTCCTATTATTAAGGAGCTTTATCTCCCAGGAACCAACGGCTGTCCAAAGCGAGCATTTCAAGGAACGACTCCAGGGCTAATTCAAATTACGCAGTTTGCTCTGCTGTATCGTATCGTCCATCTTAATGAACAAAGCCGCGAGGACAATTTGAACCGATAAAGAAGGGCCTGCCAGCGATAAGGGCTCAAACGCCAAAGGATGGTCGGGATAGCAACGCAGGTGGAGGGTACGCGCGCAAGAGATCAAACCGGCGTGCAGGGAATCTTTGCAAGCCCCCGCGCCGAAGCAAAGCGACAGCGGCAAAGCTCTAAAGGTCGCGCTGCGTTGGAAACTTTACCGCTGCTCCGCTTCTCCTTGTCCAGGAAGAAAGCGGCAGGTTAGCTCTTCGGAGATCTTCCCCAAAAGCTCCCTGCCGCAACAGCACGGCGGCGGCTCAGCGCGCCTTCGTAGGTCGAGCCAAAAGCAGCAGCGATGCAGGATTCGGACGCGTCAAGCAAGAGGGGCCGAGGAAGGGACCCTTCCCTCCGGCCACGGCCCTCGGTGGGTTTGGGGAGGGCCTGGGAGCACACGGGGGAGCACACGGGGGAGCACGCTGCACCCCGCGAGCGTGGCGAGTAACGACCACGCTCCATCCTACGTCTCCGCGTCCGTCACCTGTCCTCTCCCGTTTGCCGCGCTTCGTGGGCAGAAGACGCGAAGACACGCGTCAAGAGGAGTCAGCGTTAGATTGGTGTCAGGGAAGAGCAGCAACGTTTCGCTTATCAGCGTTAACTAATCTTCTTCCTACACACCGCGAGCCGTACGCTGCCGGAATCGGTGAACGGTGTTCCGCTTCCACGATGTTTCTAGGCTCATCGGCAGTTTAAAGCCCGCACGGAAAGGCACCGAGGAGGCGACGGAGGCTCGGCCGGGTTCGGCCAACGGGACGTTGGCAAGCTTTGCGCTTCGGATCCTCCATCAGCGCAAACCAAGGTGCGAGGAGAACTTGGGATGGCCACGCGCTCCTGGATCCCGAGGCCCTTCCAGCCAGGCTGGTAAAAAAGCAACCCACGATTCCGCTCGGAAAGGAATTCAAGAGCTGCCAGGCAACGCGTCTCGGCGCACGGCGCATCCTCTCTCAACGCAGCGGTCCCTCCCCGCAGAGCGGCACCCTCGCCAGGGGCGGCGCCGACCCTCAGGGCGACGGTTTGCGCGCATGGAGACGGCTGGGAAGAGGTGCCGCCAGAAGGTCCTCCCTCCCTGCAAGGCCACCGTCCCTTCGCCTCCGCGTTCAAAGCAGGCCTCAGGCGCGAGCGCTTACAGCCAGAGGCACGGACTGGGGCAGCACCACCCGGCTGCAGCTGTCAGGGTGCTGAGCAGCCCCTGGGCATCACGGACTGGGCGGCGAGGCAGGAACCCTGCCTGCGGCCACTGCCAAACTACCCGGGACCCCACGCCAACGGCAGCCAGACCAGAGCTACCCCTGAAACCAGCTCGGGCACGAGCCCCGCTGCCGACAGCCCCTTCTGCCTTCCAGAGCCACCCACCTCCCTCCTTACTGCCAACNAGCGCTTACAGCCAGAGGCACGGACTGGGGCAGCACCACCCGGCTGCAGCTGTCAGGGTGCTGAGCAGCCCCTGGGCATCACGGACTGGGCGGCGAGGCAGGAACCCTGCCTGCGGCCACTGCCAAACTACCCGGGACCCCACGCCAACGGCAGCCAGACCAGAGCTACCCCTGAAACCAGGTCGGGCACGAGCCCCGCTGCCGACAGCCCCTTCTGCCTTCCAGAGCCACCCACCTCCCTCCTTACTGTCAACGCGGGAAAGCTAGAAAACTGCCGCGGAGGAGAGCCTGGAAGCCCAGAGGCTACGGGAAATCCACGAGCAAGTCGCAACGCTCGCGGCAGAAGAGCGAAGACCAAACCGACGAACCCGCCACCTGCTACGAGCGACCACCGCTTCGGAGCCTGCAACGGCCGGCGAGGGCAGCGCGCGCGCTTTGGGGGCCGGTCCCGGGGCGACGCCCGAGGGCGCCGGCCGACGACACCGCGCTTCCCGGCAGAAGGGCCGGCGTTAACGTTAGCAGCCGCCGGCATAAACACAACGGGGTCAATCAAGCGTCCGTCCAATTTCTTCCTTTCAGCCCTCCGAAAGTCACTGAAAGCATTAACTAACGGCCGTAAAGCAAAAAGAAAAACGTACGTGTGTGCGCTCACACCGAGACACGCGGGAGCGAGCTCCTCTGCCAACGGCTCGTAAGGAGGCCTTAATAAAGTTGGGAAGCTACTCTGAAACGAAAGGTGGTTAAGGTGAGAAATTAAAAACGGACTTGGGGAAAGCGGTCACGGCAGCGCGTCTCAAGCATCCGAAGTCGGGCGCCTGGCCTTCGGTATTACGGACAGCCACCTGGAAGGAGGAAGACGGAGAACGGCGAGGTCGGGACGATGCGGCGGTGGACGGCAGACGGCGCGCGCGCAGGGCGCGTTAAGGCACGTCGCAGGAAAGGCTTCGTTCGGTTGCTCGTCCGTGCCAGCGGGGTCTGCCTCGGCTGCAAAAACCTCAGAAGGGAAGAAGCCACAAAACAGCCCGAGCGGGACGGTTAGAGTCAGCTGAGCAGCGTCATAAAAGCAAATAAAACGTGAAGGCATTTACACAGGGGATGGTTTACAGCAACAGTAAACGTTACGCCATTAGCTATCCAACGGTCTGTTCTCGCTTGCGGTTTTGTCACCTCTACCTCCAAAAAAAAAAAAAGAAGAAAGAAGACAAAAAAAGAAGAAAAAAACGCAGGCAAGCCAAAGCAAAAGCAGCACGCGGAACACAAAAGATCAGGAAAATGACAATGCAAATGGCTACAAATAAATCGGAAAGGCCTCCCTCGCGAGTGGAGAGAGTCGGGTCTAGCGAGGCAACGTGGCGGGCGCGTGTGACAGGGAGGTGTCTCGTGACGGGCCCGTCGGTTTGGTCCAGCTTTTCTCGCAAGGCACGGGAAAACTCGGGAAGGCTAAAAGCCAGCTCCTCCAAACGGGCCCTACCGACGGCGTTCGCCTCGGTAAAAACGACCGGTGGGATTCGCGTCTCCGGGGGCGCGAGGCAGAGGGCTTATCACCGAGACGGACCAAACGCCTAGGCGTGAGGAAAAGCGCCTCGAGCCGCACGAGGCAAAACAAATTACTGCAGACCAACCTTCCCGCTCCCAGGTATAAACTGCTCGGGAGCTGGCACTGCGGGGGTTGAGGCCGAAAGCCCCGCCCGTACTACGTGAGCTCTGCGGCCGTGCGCGCCCTTCGCTGGCAAGCGCCCGCCCGGTACTAGTCGCCGGGAAGCGCGCTCGCGGCCCTCCGGGCGCCGCGGCAAGGACCGTGCGAGCCGGCGAGCTGCCGGAGCGGGACTCGCGCAGTACGGTGAGGGTACTCGAGGGAAAAGACCCCACAGCCGGCAGGCGGTTGGTTTGTTGTTTTCCCCCAGGCTTCACGCTCTGCTTACACACGTTAACAGACAATAAACATTCAGGACATTTCCAATGGTTATGAAGGTACCGTACCTGTGATGGTGGTAGGGATGGTGGTGGTAGTGGTGGTGGTGGTTGTTGTGGGAGGAGGGAGAGTTGTGGGGGGATCTGGATAAAATATAAAAAGGAAAATAATAAAAAAGCAAATTAAGAAAAAAAACAAGCAGAACACAACAGCGGTCAATCGTGATCAGCAAAAAACAAGCGGGCTAAGAAGCAGCGCGGCTGTCGGACGCCTGTCCTCCTCCCCGACCAGGCGGGGAGCGCCCGGCGGGCCAGGTGCTCGCAGCTGGAC
>VZSC01003625.1:36070-62425 GCA_013398225.1 Steatornis caripensis
CCTCTCCCGCCGCTCCCGCCCCGTTTTCGTGAGGTAAGCTTTAGTATTTCCGAGGAGCTGTTTACGCAGAGCAAACCCCTGCCCCGTTTCGAGGCGGACACCGCGGAGGTGTCGCCTGCAACAGGAACCTGGGCTTTATTCGCACACGGGCACGCACTCGTGAAGACAAAGAGTTATGGCAGCGAACGCCTCTGCGAGGCACGACAGCACGCGCTTACGGACGCCGTTGGTAAAGCCTCCTAAGACGCCGAGCGCCGTGGCATCCCGAGCGCAGCTGCCGCACGGGATCGTGGCGCTGAGCAGCCCACACTGGTCACGTTGCGATGGCTCCCGAGGCGGTTTGCCACCTATTAACCGCTTCACTAAAAAGGCCGCCTGCCAGCGGCGACGTGCGTGGTTACATAACCCGAGGCAACGACGACCGCGGATGGCGACCCAGGGCGTAAGGCAAGCAGCAGCAGGGTTTTTGCCACCGAGCGCGTTCCGGCAGCCGAAATCCTCGGCTTTGTAATACCGTACCGCTGGGTTACTACGTAGAAACAAAGGCTTGCATCTACGTGTCTAAGCCGCTACGTCGTCCACCGGCAGCCAATTAGTTCTAACAACCCCAAGCTATTTCTAGTACGCCTATTTCTAGCGGCTTAAAAAACAGCCTCGTAATTTAATAAGGCACCTTTATTAAGCTAAATTCATTCAAAAGCCGAGCGCGCTGTACAAGGTTAAACGCCAGCAGTCTAAAGGTCACGCCGTAGCAGCAACCAATTTGAAAAACTTATTACAAACCCATTCTGCGTTTGATGAGATTTCTTCAGGGGCTACTAAAGAAAGCGAGGGCTGCGGGGCTCGGGAGGGGCGTCTTTGCTTCACCAAAAAATTCAGGTCTTCAGGCAGCAGTAAGGGCAGATCAGCTACGCCCGAGACAGCCTTCCGCAGCAAGAAACACGGAGCGGCTCTCCGGGCGCCTCAACAGCGAGCCCTCGGAAGGGGAGGCGTACGCCGTAGGACGTTCTCCTTCTGCCCGCCCAGTGCCGAAGCCTGCAAGTCGCGCTTCGCNGGACGCTCCTTCCCCGCCTCCCCACCGAACGACCTCTAGTTTGAGTCTCCCGAGTGACGGAGATGCCAAAGACCCCTCCGGCTGACACGCGGTGCCGAAGACGGAGCGCAGCCAACGCACCAGGAGAGCACGCGTCCCCTCCGGATCTCACCGGCCGCACCCGGTGGCCACTCCTGGTTTTAAAGCTCCGTGGGTTTAGAAGCTTATTCTGCATTTGTCCCGGTTCTTCCTCCGATTAGCTGCTCGGCCAGTTTTTGTGCCATCAGCCAAGATTCTTAACGGCGACTTCGGAAGAACTTCAGATGCTTTGCGGGAGCACCGAACAGCGTCAGGCCGAGCGCCCGGGCCAGCGCACCCACTCTAAAAATACCGCCGCTTGCCGATTACTCTGCTCCCTACTGACCGTCCTCGGAGACCTGCCAGTTAGCGATTTCTCAAGCCATTGAAACGTGCGCTCCAGCGATAACGCTTCGATCTCATTAATCAGCCAGGATACCGCATTACACCGAGTTCGGTGCCTTACAAGAGCCTACCGCCTACTCTTTTACCCGTTTCCTTTCATCAGGCCACCCTACGGTCTCCAAGGCTGGTGAGGTCACTGCCTCAAGGCGCGTCGCTGGAGGGATTCGGCAAGGCTGACCTCCTCGTGCGCCCGGGGCGCCACGATGCTCCGGCCGGGCCGGCCTCGGGACGTCCCGCCACGCTGCCCCAGTCGGAGGGACCGTTATTTGGGACTGTGACCGTGTAGTACTGAAACGACAGGCTGCTTTTCTTGGGGAACGCGGGAAGGCACGTGAAGGGTGTCGTGTTCTCGCCCTCACGCCTCTCCCCCAAAATGGGATATGTGTAACGAGGAAACTGCGTGCCATAAATCCCGCTCCCCGGCCGTATCCGGTAACGCCACCGTGCACAAAAGCTGCTGGAGGCTGCTACAGAAACCTGGCATCGCCCTCAACCGACGTGTTCTTTGGGGCCATGCCAATCCTGGCAGAGCTGAACCATCGCACCCCAGCGGCGCCCGGCCCTCCAGCAATCTCTGTGCGCGAGCTACGGCTCCTACGACGCAGCAGTCTGTCCGCTCTAAACACAAAACCTGCGCCGAAACAGCCATTACCAACGCAGTAAAAACGTTTTGGGAAACACTACTTCTTTTCCGAATCCCAGGTGACTCCTAACCCTCGCCAGCCGTCGTCACCAGCGAACCCTCCCCAGCTGAGGAGGGGCGGCAGCCGAAAGCCTTCTCCCCACGTGCTGCTTCGGGGGCAAAACACGCAAAAACAGCGACGAGGAAGACAAGCGACAGAGCGACAGCAGGCCGGGGTTCGCAGAGCTCCACCGCAGAGCGGGAGCGGGCTCTGCCCGACAACGCTCCTCGAGGGTTCCGTTGCTTGCACCCATGCAACGGAGCGGACCCGCGGCACCAAGGGCTGCCCAGGACCTCGCTGCGTTTTCAGCACGGGGTTTCTCGCTCGCTCTGCTCCACACGGCAGCTAAACACGTAATCAAGCAGCTTGCACGTGACCGCAGGCGGGCCCGGGACGGGGGAACCGCAGCACGCGGCTCGGCACCCTTCGCAGCGCCGGCCGGCCTGCCGACGGAGAAAACGACAAAACGGATTCTGTCAACGACGCGGCTGAAAAGCCTCTCGTGTGCGCCGCGAAACGCGGTACCGAATCCAAGCCTCAGAAACCATTTTACGATTGCCGCGTTAACGCCCGGCGCGCACCTCTTGGCGAAAACGCCGGCAGACGGCAGCCCCGGGAGAAGGACCCCGCGGGTCACGCGCGCTTCCTGCCTGCTTCCGGTAATTCCAGCTTCACGATCGCCCAGGCGGTCCTCTGCACGCCCTCCCGCAGACCAGCGCTATTCCACCCAGAACCTCATCCCTGAGCCGCCGGCTCCAAAAAAAAACCCGGCTTCCAGCAGGTTCTGCACCTTACCGCGCCGGTGTGCTCGGCGAAGCGCAGGGCGGGTCTGCTTATCACCGCTTAACGCCGCCAGCGACGGTCACGCTTACGCCCGGGTACGAACGCAACCGTCAGCTTTATCCTACAATCAAGCGCGTTTGCTTAGCGGGAACCGAAGTCCGCGCCAGAGAGAGCCCAGGCCCAGCAGCCCCGTGTCTCCTCCTCGCCTTGTGCAAGGACAAGAGCCCGCGCTGCCCGTTTTCAGCCGAAATACAGAAACCCACTAAAGAAACAGAGGCCCTGCTTAAAACCCCAACTAAGCGTCCGGTGGCTCGCAGCTTGTCCGGAGGAGCTCCCGGACCCAAAACACGACTTTGCCACATTCGCCCTCGGCTACAGGAACCGAAGCACTTGGGCTGCGGCAGGAAAAGGGAAGCCAGCGCCGGACAGCTGCGGCGGCGCCTGTAAGCTCTTCCCCTTTAAATATTTAAGCGCGCGCGCTGCTGCTTCGCACTCGCGCAAGAGTCCAGGCCGCGCTGTACTCCCCACACCATTCCTCTGAGAAAACCTTATTAATGAGCTTGCAAACGAGCACCCAGCTGGGAAACGTCACAAACAAGAGCGGCTAATGCCCCGGAAAATCAAATAACTGAACGCTCGGCCGATTGCGGCGCTTTTCATATTTACGAAAAGGAGAAGTGGGGAAAAAAAAAAAAAGCTTTAAATCAAAGTTTCTGAAGAGGTCAACACCTCGCTGAACAAAATAACTCATTTATTCCTTTTTAGACATCTCCAGATGATAAATTACATCGACGTTAATCACTTCACTGCATACTATGCAATTAATATTCGCGCTTGATGGAAATGCAAGGATTGCCGGAGACACGACGGGACGCCCACGCGGCTGATTTTTTAACGCAACCGGGCGCAAAGAGTTCTCCCACCCTAACAGCAGAGGCTGAGATTCCATCGGTGCGTATTTTCAAAGTGCCCGTGCAGATATTATAGAAATGACTGCGCAATTAATTCTAACTTCAGAAAAGCAAAGAAAGCCGACCCAGAGAAACCGCCGGATCGAGACTTGGACGCTTGCACTCCAGTATCACGTGACGAGATGAGGCAAAGCACCACCGAGGCTGAACGTAAACGTCTCCCAGAATACCCGGTTCCGTTCAACTCCTTAATGATATTTTAAGGCATTTTGTTGCTTCATTTCCTTTCCAAAATTACACTCAACGCACCGGTCTCTTCCACCCGTCATCGACGGATGGGGCTCTCAAAGAGAGAGTGATGCCGGCCACAACCGCGGGATAATTTTGAACCGACGCTGGCGCCCATTTAACAGCTAGCCCAGCCTTAAACCACACCGCGTACCGTGGGCGGCCAGACCTCCGCCGGTGAGGCTACCGACTGAGCACCGAGGCGTTATCGGTACCGCAAGCGCCGTTAGCGGGCCGATTTCCCGCAGAGTGCTCGTTTGCCGAGGTTTCTTTTTGGCAACACGCCCTACGCTCACATGGAAGCATTTATCTCGAAGCTTCACGGCGGGCCGGGCTCTGCCACGTTACGTAGGCAACAAATGGCTTACTCCACGAGTAGGACAAGTCAATACTCAGCACGAACGGGCCTTACTCGCAGCGCTGCTGACCACAGCGGAAGGGCCTTTGGCCTCGGCACGCGCGCTGTCAACTCGCTATCTGGTTTGCAAGTTTAGCCGAGGGCACAGTAACGAGCGATCAGGCGTGCTACGGCAGCTCATCAGGGAACGCGGTACGTCTCGCCTTTTGCCGTAGCGGAAGCCCCGCCACACGCAAGAGGAGGAGCAAGAGAGCCAGTCCTGCCTCGCCATCAGAGACGCAGCAGGCTCAGCGCCCGAGAGGATGCTTGGGAAGAACCAGGGCAGCCGCCGCACAAAGCCGGTGCAGCACAGCCGACCATCGCCTTGCTAAATCTCGGCCGTGCCGACAAGGGCTTCGGTGCCGCCCGTGCGCGGGGGACGCCGGTGCCGCGAGGCTCGCCGTTGGGCGAAACCCCCGCTTGGCCCCCGTGAAGAGCCTGAAACCGCTCTGCCCGCCCCCACCAAGAGCACTGCCTGCTGCTTCCCTCCTGCCTGGCGCAGGGAATCTGCACCCAGCCCAGCAGCCGCTCAGCAACACCCTCCTGAAGTCACGGAGAAACTCCGGCAACGCCGGAGCCTGCCGTTTTCTTCGAACGACAACGCAGAAGGAAACGTTTGAACGCGTCGTTTGTAACGCCAGAGAGAAGTAGGTCGCTTGGCAGGCTAAAATTCCTGCACCTTTCCTTCTTTTCTTAGCAGAGGAGAACATTTCAATGAAACGAATGCACATCTTGGGCAACACCTCCAGCCAAGCTGCGGTACAAACGCTCCAGACTCTCAATGACACTCGAGGCCCTCGTCTGCCAAAAGGCATTTGACACGCCCAGCTTTAAGAAAATCCCTTTGAAAAGAGAAAAGGCAAACGTTTCGAAGGGAGAACCAAGGAGCTGGGGGGGACGAAAGGCTTCGCGCCTCCCCTCTGCCATCGGCCCCGCCGCCCCGACCCCGCACCCTGCCCGCGCCCCAGCTCTCCCGCGGAAGCCACCAGCGCCCCAAGCCACCACCGCGAGGAACGGCAGCGGCACATTCCCCTTGGAGAAGGGCTGGACGGCGCGGGCCGGCCCCGGCAAACGCCTGGTTTCGTTTCAGGACCGCCCGCCTCCCGAGGGCACAAACCGCACGCGGCTCGGGGTCTGCTCCCTCGCGCAGTTGCATTCCGGATAGCTTCCTGCGATGACGAGCGTCCCGCCTCTCACTTCCCCGCTTCCCAAACTAGGTAGTTCTCTGCTCACTTTTTTCCTTAAAAAAACCCCAAACAGCTTTTGAGTTGCATCTTACAAAAAAATCTCCCTGTGCCCTGGAATTTAGTCAGACAAAAACCAGCTCATTATCCGAGAAGGCTCCATCCATCATCCCCCCGTCCTTCCCCAACGCATTTCACGCTCGAGCTGGGTACATTAAGCGCAGAGAAATACGACGTCTGCCGAGAACAACGTTGTCCTGTGCCCTGCTGGTGTTCCAAAGAGGCGGATCCGCCGTGCCCTTGGCGAGAACGGGCAGGACTTACGGGGAAAGAACACGAGGGCAGACGCGCACACGAGCAGCCCGGCGAAGCGATCCGGAGGGACGGCTCTGCGGCTGCCACAAAAGCAGCGACAACCCCGCGCGCGAGCACAGGATGAGCGGCCGGCGCCGGCAGCCGCTGCTCTGGAGATCGGGCGGTCGGCGTGCCTGCGAGGTAACGCGTCGCGGTCAGCCGACGCGCACGAACAGCATTCGGGAGGAGTCCCGCGGCTCTGGCTGCGAATCCCGGATCTAGAAAGCATCACTTGGGCCTGAGTGCAGGAGCCTAGGTTCCCCAGGAGGCCAAGGCCGCGCCGCCCGCAGGCGCTCCCATCGAGGCGCCGGTCCGTGAAGACCAGAGGACCTTCCTCCTGCTCACGGTCGGCCAACGAGCCGTCAGCTCGAGGCAGGAAAAGCTCAAGGGCAAAAGCTTGGGCTGTAACTGCCTTTTCTACTCTAAGTTCAGGCCCGACAGCAGGTATTAAACGCAAATGCCTGGACGCACTCCAGCACGCGAAGCCCCGAAGCTGCTAATTGCCAGGAGCCGCAAGGTTATGACGCACGACGCGTTCTTCTGCCGGTCGTCTTCTGTCGGGCCATCTGCTGCTGCCCGCTGCAGGAACCCGCTGGGCTAACGTGGGTCAGGTCCCCGTCTATAAGCGCAATGACATTTAACGAGCTCCGAGTGCAACTGAGACCAGAACCGGTCTGAAAGCCCTTCTGCTCCTCGCGCCCGCTCCCTTCCCGGGAAGCTCTGCGCTAGCTCCGTTCCAACACGCGGCTCCAGCACCACCCACGGGGACGCTCGCAGCAGCGCTAAGGGCAGCGACCCGCGCCAGGGACGCGAGCGGAGCCTCCGGCGCGCTGGCTGAGGAGGGCACGCGTGCCGTAGGGCGCGCGACAAGCTGCAGCCTGCGCGCGCCGCACCCTCGCCGCGTGGCGCACCCCGCAAAGGCTGCAAAGGGAGGGATTTATTTGAGGAAGAACCGAGAAAAGGTTAGATTTTTTGCAGGCAGAGCGGCCCTCTCCTGGCCCGTCTGACGATGGGGATTTCAGAGGAGTTTCTGAAAGGAAGCCTTAAGGCAATCCCACGTCCCTCTGAGCAAGGGGAAGAATCCCTGCAAGGTTCCAATACCTCCGCGTAACAGGGGAGCCGGAACCGTTTTATTTTTCTCCCGGTTAAGCATTTGATCAAGCCTCACAAAGGCGCTGATGTATTATTAAAGCTAATGGAGCTCTACAAGAAACGTTAATGGACTTTAAGTTTGCATAAACGGAGCACGCATTAGCACGGTCGCAAGAAACCCAGTATCGGCCAATTTAGGCGGTATCTGATCGTTTCTGTTTTCCTCATTACGGGAACATTACTTCCTGCGAGTTTCAGAGAGAGGAGAATTGGAACCGAGACGTTCGTAACACAACTACATGACGAAGCAGACGGAATAAATTAATACAAAACTTCCTCTTCCCCCTTTTACGTAACCTTACAGTTGACGAGAACCTGCAAAGAGTCAGCCCTCGGGACGACCGCGGCGGCCCGGCTTCCCGAGGCACGCCCGCCGTGCCGCGACCGCTGCCCGGCTTTGCTTTTGGGAGCCGTTTTCCGGGCAGAGGCGTGCGGGCGCAGCAGCTCCGTCATCCCCCCGAGCTGCCGCTCGGGCCCGGCTGCGTTTGGGAGCCCAGGTGTTCTCAGGCACCTGCTCACAAACCCCGGCAACGTCACACACAGGAGAGCAGCTCCTAGATGAAGCGAAAAGCGTTATTAACACCGGACGGGTCAGGAGCGTTATAGGAAATAGGCCGGCCTACGCCAGCGGTGTTACTACAGATTCCACGCAACTCGCGTTACTCCGATTTAGAAAACCGGTTGGTGCGGTGCGCTCACAGCGCGTGAGACCACGTCCCTTTTGCGCAGCACCCCGTTTTTGCCGGCGAACTCCAGCGGCGGCCGGTCGCTTTGCTGCGGTAGTACAGAAGCGCTTTTCCGAGAGACGAGTGGGTCACGAGAAGAAAGCCACTCAGATTTAATGCGTTCTGACAACGACCAAGCCCAGCCGGGAACCTTTGACAGTGCAAATCCTACGCAGAGAGAGTTACGTCTTAGGAGAACGAAGGTGCGTATTCATCGTATTGCGGAAGGGCTAGGAAAAATCGCGGCTTAGCCCGTGAAGCGGTGCCCAGCCTTATGATTTCAATTTTTAAGTCGCAGGATGCAAACCCCACCCCCGGTATAATTTCATCGCGCAGCAAAGAGTTCCTGATCTTTTAAGTGAGCAATGGAATACATTAAGAGGGTTAAAAGTTGTTCTACTCACACATGACTTCTAGGTAACGCTGTGTCTGCAAGTCCTTGACAGCAGGGTGATCCACCAAGCAGACGACAGGGACGCCGTCATCCTCCCGTCCCACCTTCAGCACCAGCTGACTGGTCACCGTGTACATGTCTGACCACTGCTCCACCTCCGACTTGCCTGCCGGGGAGAGGACAGAGCGCGCGGTCACGGGACGGCCCACCCGCGGCACCCCGCTCACCGCCCTCGCCGGCGACGCGTCCCCTTCGGATAACCGTCCCCGCTCCGAGGCCGCCGACGTTCGGGGCAGGGGGGCGCGCGCGCACGAAGGAACGCGCCTCTCCGCGAGGCTGCTGCCACGCGGCGTTACCGCAGCGATTAACAACGCCCTTACGCCGTCCCCAAATCCCCAAACTCTTAAATCAGCGAGCTACAAATCCCCTCCCACCCTCGCATCAACCGTTAGCTAGTGGAGCGATTAAACAGATTAACTTAATTAGAAGTAGTATTGACAGGCTGAGGCATTTTGGCGGTGCTCCGTCTGAAGGGCAGAGCGGCGGCTGGAGGAAAGCGCAGGCCAGGACCGGCCGCCCGACGGATGCCATTAACGCGCGGCCCCGAAACGAGGAGGAAGAAAAGACGAGGCGGGAGAAAAAGGATTTTTTCCACCAACTCGGCAAGCGCTTGCTGACAACGCGCCTCTGCGTCGGGTTCAAACGCTCTTATCTCTGGCTTTTCGTTTAAAGAATTCGCAGTCACAACGTCCAGAGTAACTCTCGGAGCAGAGGTCTTTCAAACACAAAATATTTCTGCGTAATACATCAACGTGAGAGAGAGGACGGCCGCGGAGCGCGACACCCTTGATATTTGGAGGAAAGGCTTTCTGAACGGTGAAGCTACGCGTTCCCGCTGTTCACAGCCAGCAACCAAGTGCTTCTGTTTCTCCACTTCTAAAAAAAATCCCCAAGGAATCGGCAGGGTGAGCTGGCACCGCAAGAAGCTACCACCCAGCTCAGCACTGAAAGCCGGCCTTCAATCGCCGACACGAGCAAAGTCAGTCGAGAAGCCGGACAGGTCAAGCACGAAGGGTCAAAACGCCACCGAGCCGCCGCCCGCCGGAACGGGGAAGGAACCCCAGAAGGGGGTCACGGGAAGATCCGCACGCCCCAGCGAGGACAACCCGTGCTGGGAATCCGCGGGGCGCCGCAGCGCGTGGCAGCAGGTCCGCATTCCACCTTAAGCCGCGTCCTCTCGGCACGCGTCCCGCTCGGGTGCTCGCCGGCGTTGCACTTGAAGAGAGCGTTATATCTTGTCCTTGGTGGGGGGCGGGCAGACTGAAGTAACGAGTCTGGACTTCTGTAGAGAGCCCTTCAGTGTCTCAGACGGGGTAAAGCACAAAGGTGCTGTCAACGAAGCTCACATCTGCATGCAGACTTAAACTAGCAGCGCGTCACACGCAATCAGAGTCAGCGACTTCAGCGGGCAAACACCGGGAGCAAGCAGACTTCAGGGAGTCGGAGAAAGCCGTCTTACATGAATATTCAACCCAACACGGAGGAAACGCGCTATAAACAAGAGAGCTAGACGCGAAGGTGAATTCCAAACCTTTACAGCCCAAAGCGCAGCCGATGCTACTCGTACCTACAACAGGGCAGAAGCTACACGAACCGCCGCAGAAATAAATTCAGCGCCCAGCTCCGGGGCTCCTCAGGGCCGCCTCCAGTTGCAGAGGCCCCCGACCCCCGGACTCCGGTCTGGCAGAGGACAAAACGGAGTTCAGCCCTTCTGTGTTACAGAGTAATCTGGCTGCCCGCATATCCCTTTGTCCCTGAGCCGGCGTTTCAAGCAGCTCGCACTGCGGTCTTTTCCCCCACCCGCCCCTGAAACCGGCAGCAGGGAACCAACGCCTGGCGTCGCGCAAACCGCCTCCGCGATCTGAAAAAAGCGAGTGACCGAGAGGATACGTGTACCGGTTAGCTCCTTGTTTCCTTTGAACCATCTGATGGTGGTGGCTGGTCTGCTGGCCATGGCAGTGCAGTTCAGCTCAACCTCTTCGCCCTCCACGGCGACTTCTTTCTGGATATCAATCACCAGATTGCGTGGCGGGACTGCAATGAAAAAAGACAACACAACACACGCTTGATGAAAAAAACGCTTTTTGATCACGAACGCAAGGCAAAACCTGCTGGAAAATCCCCAAAAATCTACCAGAGGAAACCGGCCACCAGCATTTCTTTGATCTTTCAATCGATCAAACCCTTCGAGCGGCGGTTTCGCAGTAATCAGAGCGAGCGCTTTCACTCTCCACCTAATAATCATCGCAGTTTCGCGAACGATTACTTATCACTTCTGTAACTTTCGGTTCTGTCTGCCAGGCAGGCCCCGTTCCAGGGGAGAGCTTCGGTCTTCGGCGCTGGTCGGTTCCGCGTGCCGCTATTTAAAAGCACAGCTTGACTCCGTGCGCAGCTCTTGACTTCTTCTGACAAGGCGAGGAAACACAAAAGCTGACGTTTGGAAGCGCGCTACTTGCCTCGCAAGGCAATTTTTCACTCCTGCTGTTCAGCTTCAAGCCTCAGCCGCGAGCAGTGGAAGCAGGCCAGCGAGCGTCAAGCTCATTTAAGACGCTCCAAGAGCCACCGAGCGCAAGCGCGGCGCGGAGTGCCATCACCGGGCCGAGAAACGGCGACGCCGAAACGACGCACAGTTTCGCAAAACGTCCGGAAACTTCCAAAGGGAACTCAACTTTGCGCTGATCAGTATGACTGAGCAACCGCATAGTTCAAATGTGACTCACGCCTTTCGGAGCTAATGAAGAACAAATACGTGTAAATACCATCCAGATGAGCAAATGGACTAATGAGTCACTTGCGGCTCCTCTCTAAAAAGAACAGAACGGGCTACGTATTTGAGATTTTCACATCTTCCAACCGAGCACGAATTAATCTACATATCGTGCCACAGAAGACGTTAAAGCGCACGGGAGGGCGGGGGGAAGCGCGCTGCGGGAAAAAGCAAGGGCGACGGCTCTCGCCGAACACTGGCTGCGAAGGGGGGCCTCGCAACGCTGCTCCGCTCTCCGAAGCGAGCGGCAGTGGACGCAGATCAGCAAACCCGCTCTTTGAGAGAACTTCAGGTGCGCCCGAGCCCGAGCGATGACCACCGGATCGTCGGTGGGGAACGCGATCCTACGAGGACCGACCGTACGCCCACCCCGGGAACCGCTCCCCAGCTCCGGCTCGTTTTTTCTCCAAATTAGGGAGCCAGTAACAGGGAAGACGTGTTATCCTCGGCGTCACAGCACCCTGTATCTCGCCGTACAAGCGCTAGCTAAGACGAACAGTCCCCTCCTCAGCCTTCTCACAATAAACACCCAGCCTCGCCACCTGCTCTGCGAATGAAGGTTTGGCCCGAGCCGGCGATGAAGGTGAAGAGGAAACACCCGCTGCTTTACGGGTGCCGGGGAACGGCAGGCACGTGCTGGCCGTGCCGCCAGTCCTTCTCAAAAAGAACTGAAGCACGAGGCGAGAAAGCAGACTCGCCCCTGAATTCTGAAGCACTATTCACGTTTTACATAAAAAACCCAACGCAACCCAACCCAACCCACCAAACCCCCGGCAGTTTGCCTCCCCCTCGCAAGACACGCGGTGCTGGCGTACAGGAGCGCGAAGGAAGCGCTGCTGCGTCGAGCACCTTCCCAGCATTGTTAGCAGGGAAATGAAACCCAACAAAAAGTTTTCTTGCGTGCGTGGCCGGAGAGAAGGGCTGGAAGAGAGCTTCCTACTCCGCTGAATACTGGGAAGCGCACTGAAACTTTGAAGATGTCGATAACCGTAATAGCTACGGCAGAACTGCTTACAAACATTATTTAAACAACGTATAAAAACCTAAGAACCAAATCTCATTAAAGACAAGCAGGAAGATTTAAACTAATCAGCCAGCGAGATCTCACATTAAGTCACCCTCTGTGATTCGGGTTCTCCTATTGATAGAGCCTTAAAAGCCGCCGCTTAATCCGCAGAAACAGCTCTAATAGCACGAGCTGCTATCAGCGGCAACGGCATCGGTCTCACCACGTCCAACGAGAGCTCTTGCATTCTTTGGCACGTGAAACAAGTTTTCGCCGTCAGTTAACAGGAAGCAGTCACCTTCCGTTAGTCGCGCCGAGGATTTCTCTGACTCTCTAAGTCAACTGACGAACACGCAAAAACTCGGGCATCTTCACAAGAGGCAGGCAAAGATGCCGCCGCTCGTCATTAAAGGGCGATCCCTCCAATCCCCAAAAGTTGAGAGAAAAGATTGAGCATGGGATCAGAGCAGTCTGATCACCGGAAACACAAAATTCATAAACCGAACAGGTCTACCACACTACGAAGCATTCGCACCAAGTTGTTTTCCCTCTGCGTTACCAGGTAATTATCGAAAGACATTCTCTACAGCTTTTACCTCTGGCTGGCTGACTTCCCGCTTCACCGAACGAGATGCGACCACCGCCACTCGGCTTCCGTGCTCCCTAAGAAAGGCGCCCGCTCTCGCGCCAAAGCCAGCGGGCAGGAGGCGGAGGAGGGCTAGTCCTGCACAGCTCCTGCCGTTCAGCCAAGCCCCGGGCTGGACAGACGTTCCTTCCAGGACACCGGCAGGGCCAGCCTTGCCCCGAAAGCCAAACGATTCCCTCGGGTGCTCTTTCAGAGCAGCGACAGCACAAACAACTAATCCGTGCAGGCTGTCTGCAAACGAAGGCCGCTATTAAACCCCGCTCCATAAAGCGCAGGAAAACCTCGCAGCCTTTCCAAGCGACCTGCCCAAGTAAAAGCGAGGCCTGGAAGCGGAGAGCACCCCACGCTTACGCCCCTGCTTATCCTTTGAAGGCAAAAAAAAGCCTGCGAGCGAAAAGGGCGAGAACCGAGAATCACGCTAAGTACGACGTGACCTACGGAGAGAGGCGCGGGGTGCAACCAGGCGTGCCTTGCAAGACGGGAAGGTGACGCAAGGGCTACAGCAGGCCAGCGGACAACCCGCTCGGTATTTGCTGGCAACCCTCCAAAGTCTGCAGGTTCAGGTCGTGGGCGGCACTGAGCTACTGAAGGGCTGAGCTGGTCTCGGTGGGAGAGTGCTCGGTGTTCGAATCCTTGCTGTGATTTACCGCTGCAGAGCTGCAGCGCTCTCTGGGCAGCCGGAGCTCTCCGAACGCCGCGCGGAGCCCCGTCCCGCCGACCCTGTGCGCCCAGGCATGACAAAGTTCACCGCAAGCACGCGTTCGGTCCTTACCGAGCACTGTAATCGTGGTATAAATTTCCTGGGGGGGATCGGTGTAGAGCTGGCAGAAGTACCTTCCTTCATCGGAAATGGAGACGTTCGTCAAGGACACTCGGAGCTCGCTGTTGGAGAAGTTCACCAGCTGGAACCTGCTGTCCTTCAGCGCTGCGGAGCAAGCACACCCTTAGCGAGCGCGACGAGAGACGCAGCGTCCGCTCTCACCGCACTGCAAAGGCAAAGGTCTGCAAGAACGGCAGCGGCACCTAGATGAGCGCCCCCCGGCACCTTGCTGCGCCTCCCCCCCTGCTTCTTACCTGCGGGTCTGGACCCGTGAAATATTTCTGTTTCCAGCTCATTACAAAGAATCAATATAAGCAAGTCATCGGGCACAGCATCAAATCTTTGGAGACTGCGTTACTACGAGATGGCCTAGGGACGTGTCGCTAAAACGCTTGTTGTGAAAACCCGCTGCTACGTGCACCCGTTTCTGCTGTCAGCAGACTAGGGGCAGCGTCAAAAAGAGAAGAATTGGGAAAAGCATGCTTTAAAACGTTCCTCCCGACCAGCAAACGCCACCCAAGTTTTTTTAGGAATCTGGGAAGCGAGCATTTTAACTCCTACCAGCCCAACACGAGGGCCTCGAGTAGCGGCGCAGGCGGAGCGAGCCGCCCGGTCACGGCGCGCCTCCGAAGAGAGCGCAGTTTGCCGCGTCCGCGTTCCGCAGTGCCGGGCACAACGTACCTCCGCGTCCCGTCCCCGTGGTGCCGTTAACGCAGACACCTTCCAGCACTGCACCGCAGCAACCACGCTCCGTGGCACTGTTGCAACAGGAGGCGGAGGTGGACTCGTGCACCGGACACGGCGGTGACGGGAGATTTTGTTTTGGTTATAAAGCAGCACGGCCCGCCTCGAAATTTTCACTCTTCGCACTGAGCAGACTACCTCTGAGAACACTGCACTGGCTTGGCGCTGCCCTGCTCAATTTGTTTGTGTCAGCTAAATATTTGGCACTCGATTGCAATTCACCCTGAATTACTACAATCAATTCCTATCGCAAAGAAAGACGGTCTGACTTTTAAAGGGGACCATCAAGGTTTCCATTAAGGAGAAAGATTATGATTGCCTGTCTCATCTGCCCTCTGAAGAGCTGACTAAACTTTAAGTGTCTGGCGTCACATTAAAAGAAGAGATCTCAGCAAACGCTATCTCCCGAGCGCAAGCGAGGCGCGGGAGAAGTTGTTACCGAACAAGGAAAGATGAGACTTACGTCTGAAATCTCTGAAATAGATCGTTTGTCTGTTGGGATTCAGGAGCTGAATGACCGAGTCGTCGCTGTTCTTGACTCGGCAGCTGATGGTGGCGACGTCTCCTTCCACCACCGTCACGTCTTCGGTAACCAAGTTCTGACCGTCACCTTCGGAAGAGAGCAAAGACGAAATCGCAAAGTCAGAGATGGCGTCGGCCAAGCGTCTTTTGGACACCAGCAGCTCCGCCACCGCCGCACGCTCAGCGCTCCTGCAAAACGGGCCCGGCGGCACAACCCACGGGCCGCTCTGCCAAAGCGAGCCCGGCTTGCCGGCCGACCAGCCTCGCCGCGGAAGAACCTGTACCTTCTGCAGGCGGAACCCCGGGCAGTGACGGAGCAGTACCAGCCCCCAGGTCCTGCAGCCGGCTGGCGTCACACGGACACGGGACCCTCGCCCTTTTACCACCCCGCTCCTGCCCCGTACCTGAACGGACGTACCTCCCAGAGCCACGTTTGGTTCTCGCTGGGACCGATATCAATGTCGCTGCCCAGATACAACTACCCGCATGACAAACGCTCAAAACGGCAATGCCAGGGAATGCAAACACGGATCTTCGCCCCCCTAAACCGCACCAGCCACCGCTCGATTGAAGAGGAGCAATTGGAAGGGAATTCTGAGAGGAAGGAGGACTGCTCTGCAGCTAGCGGCTCGCAAAACGACCACTTGACGGCCTCGGTACACAGCACGCTATTCGTTGCAAAGAAGCCGTTTCACCCCGGCACATTCTCTCCGCTGCGTTTTAAAGTGTGAGCAAAGGCAGAGGACGAGGGAAAGATCTCCTTGGATGCCACCCGCCCCTCTGTGCTTTACTACTCCTACCGGCGTCGGGGCAGCAAGCTCCGCGGCACACGCACGCAAACGGCAGAAGTTCGCCCCCTCTCTCGGCAGATACGTTTTGTTAAATCACCTTGAAAGAACGACTCCCTGCAAGAAGCGTTTATCCTTTGACTCGAGCAGACAGACTTCAGGGAACCAGTTTTGACTCACTCTGTGTCATCAGTAGGCGCTATTAATGTCCAGAGGCAGGAAAACAAGAACCCGATGCAATTGTGCTGTGGGAGCCTTGTAATCATTCGCAGGTCATTGCCTCAAGAACTCTCCCCCTAACGAATCGAAGCATTACGTCACACGCATGCTGAGAAATTTGCTTCGTGCCTTAAAGAACGCAGAGGACGGGAATTTGAAAACGGCTTTTTCCATTTCAATGTTTCCATCGCTACCAAGCGTCTGTCAGGTGAGAAAGCGAGCCGGAGGCGTGCGGAGCCAAGGCAGGACCCGGGGACAGCAGCCGAGGGAGCGCCAATGGGAGTCCCCTTCGGTAACGACTTCGGTCCGCCTTCCAACCGCTCCGGCGCCACGGGCCAGGAGGCAAAGCAAAGCGGGAGGGATCTTGAGACTTTGATTGCCCGTTGGCCAGATGCCGCGGGCAGGCTGATCGCGCCTGGCTCCCTCACGCCAGAAGATGAGCACCCAGCCATCCCACCGTGCTATCGGCGCCCTGAACGCAGCGTTCCTGAACCTTTCTAACTGCTGTAATAGGCACGTTTGTCAAGGAATATAACCTGCCTGGCCAGAGGCGGGGGATACACGCCGGTCGCTTAGCAAAATAAACTCCGTGGCTGCGTGGCCTAAGACTTCACACCCAGCCCACGCGCGTTAAAGCTGATAGAATACAATTGCGGGCAGCACAGCCCGCTCAAAGATTACAGTAGGTCGTCGTCGGGCCCGTTACTTAGCACCGGACCCGGTGACTCAAGCCTTGCCTGACGTGCCCCGCAGCACCGGGACGGCAGGCACGCGTCTCCCGGTCCCCAGTGCCATCGCCCGCGTCCCGCCGGTACAGACCCCAAAGCGATCCACGGCAGAGCCACGTCAGCCGCCCGCGCCGCGCTGAGGAAGCAGCGGGGACGTGGCGCAGCAGCACGGGACCGACCCCGAGCAGCCGCGGTCGGGCTCCAGCATAAATGACGTTCCGATACCCCAAGAGCAGCGCAAGTGAACATATTAAACGTTGCTAACTGCTTCTGGGGAATAATTTCATCAAACCCATTCAAAACAAGGTGCTTGCACAAGGATCAGCTTGATATGTTCTCATAAACACCGTATTCACTACAAATCATTAACAAAGCTATTAAGATTCGATTTCCATCTAAGCAATTACTGCCAGCGTATTTTTTTACATTTACTTCAAAAGACTCAATCCTATTTTCAAATCGTTAAACCGTTCCTTGCATTTACTGAATTTTACATCAGCTTAGAAGCCTATTTGAATTAATAAGAATTACAGTAGAAGTAATTTAGAAATAAATTATTTGAAGTTCAAGCCACTGAAGCTTTTCATGCCGGGATGCTGCTACATTAAGCCCGCTGACTGATGGCTTTGCAAGTCCAACATCTCGGTCCAGGCCGGCACCAGGATCCCTCTCCAGGCGGCATTATTCTCCTCGCGGGCCCGGGGTTAACGACGGGCAGGGCGCACGCAAGGACACGCCGACTCCGTGGTCTGAAGCAGCCAGCACCGCCAGCCTCACGGGCTTCGTGCGTTTCTTCCGAACCGAAGGGCGTCGAGTCTGGCCGTTGTCTCCAAAACTCCTCTCGCTCTACTGACCTAAATCCGCCTGCCGAACCCAAAGCACCCGAGCGCAGGCGGGAACGCTTCTGGGCATCCGTATTCACACCTGCTCCCGCGTACCGCGACAGGAAACCTATTTCCGTCAACAGCATCAATTACAAACCCTAAATTAAATAAAAACGCAACGTCAAGTGGCAACTCCTTAGACCCGTCCTCACGCCTACATTTCAGAAAGCTTCTCGGTAAAGATTTACTGGCAGTAAATACAAGTGTTTCGAGGAGCATTACAGTAGGCACGGTTACACCATTACAACGTGTAAAAAACCACGTCGCGTTCTACACTTGCTGGAAGCGGGGGTAAGGCGAACGCCTTTGGCCGCAACCTACGCAATTAATTCTTGTGCTCATCTTGTCTTTCTGCCTCGGACCACAGCAGTCTCTGCTTTGAAGGCTGCAAAGGCAGACGCAGACGAGTAAATTGTGTTTCAAACAGGTTCCTCGTAGCTAGACGCAGCCCAGGGACCTTGGCTCATAGGCAGCGGTCGCATTTAAAATCAATTCTTTCTCCACCCGTAGCACACCGGGATAGAGCGGAGCGCCGGGGAGAGAAGACAGAAAGATTAAAAGTACACGCTTGGGAGCACGACTCTTCGGTTTCCAACAGAACACGAGCCACGGGTACACTGTCACGAGCAGTGGCGCTGCTGATTCAGCCTACGGGACGCCGACGCAAATGCTTTCCCAGAGAGAGCAACGTTCACGATGCCTGAACCAGGTAAACCCAGAGACTTCAACACAACTCCCCCTAATAAACCGAGTCAAAGGAAACAACCCACGCACCTATGCAAGCTATTTGTTCGTGTGCTCGAGGGGAAAACGACGCAATGATCAATCCACAGAATTAACGTAAACCGAATGTCAAAACTCATCTATCAGGTTCGGCTACGCGAAAGGAACGCTGTGGTTAAATAAGCAGCCGAAGTTACGAGATAAACGTCGAGCCGGCTTTACAAACACCTAGCACCCACCTACTCCGGAAGCTTTGTCTTGCCATTGCTGCTTCTCTTCGCCGAGCAGCTTCTACGCTCTCTCCGTCCATCACGGAGACGGCGTCCCCGCAGAAGAAACATCTTCTGCGAAGCGTCTTTCGGGGGGGACCGCGGGAACCAGAGGGGCTTCGGGCAGTGACGCGCCACCGGCCCGTCGCGGAGCAGCAGAAAGAAGGAAATCAAGCCGCCGTTTCGTTTCTCTGCAGATTTGCACCGAGGAGGGAGAAGAGGCTTGCGTCACGCACAGCAACACCGTGCTGCGAGAACTTGCTGGAGCTCGGCGCAGCTGGTCTTGGAGCCTTGAGAGAGTGTTTTAAAAAGCTCAGACTTTTGGGAGGAATGGACAATCCACGCTAACTGCGCCGGCAAGAGAAGGCAATCACTTTTCACCCAGTTAATTTCACGACATCTTTTCGCAGGCGAAAGAACGCTAACGTTTTTAGATCGGGCTGCCTACAAAACACACGCGCGCACCAGACGGCTCTCGTCACATGCGAATGCTGCTGCAGCCGAAGGGGTCCCGCGCCAGCGATGAAAAGGATTGGGCCCAGCGCTGCAACGTGACGCTGAAGGAACAGGCGCCCCGACCCAGGCTGTATTCCTCAACGCGTACTCGAAGCGTACAGAGACAGGGATGTGGTCATCCACTCGGATAAAAAAAGCTCGCCGTGAGAACTCAAGGGCGAAGGGGAGGCAGGAGGGAAGGCAGCCCACGGCTGCTGCCACCCACCCGTAACCCCTGCGGAGACCCGCACGGCCTGGGGGCACGCGTGGGCACTGCCAAACAATTCTTCTAAGTTGACCCTCACCCTCAGAGCAAAACGTTGTTTTCCACCAAGATTTACAACAAATGCTTCTGAAACAGCAACTTTCTCTTCTACTAAGACCCAATCATGAGCATGTCGCGACCCCGAGCAAAGGATCTCGGAGAGTTCCCTGCGTTCGGGTAGCTCCTACTCCCTCTGCGACCCAAGCTAACATTCGCAGAAACCGCACCCAAAACGTCACCATCGCGGCTCTGTAACAAGACAGGCGCTGCCCATTGCTCGCGGAAGCCAACGCAGGAACTGCTCTTGGGGACAGACGACGCCTTCTGTGTTCGGAGCAGAGGACAATTCTGTGCAAACGTTTCATCCCTGCTCAGAAGCGGGAACCCAAAAAGAGACGGAGGCGCCGGATCAGAGCAGCTTCGTCCTGCCAGTATTGGGGCCAAGACGCACGCTGACCTCGCCACGGGCACCCAGACCCGTCAAACCTGGGGCCACGAGCTCGCACGCAGCTCGGACGGCCAGCCACGCAAACCAAGCGGCTCCGCACCGCTGACCCCGTCGCCGCGACCGCCTACCTCGAGGCTTCCGCTCTTGACAGTGCATTCCCCGGATGTCGTCCGCAGGGTCGGAAGCACTCCTGCCACTCCGTGTGCGCCGTGCCAGCTATTTCCTCTTCTTGTCACGCGCTTCGCTCAGTCTCGGTAATCGCGGGGCCCTCTTTGCCCTCTTTCTCAGTACGTATTTTCAGCAGCGACGCACACGGCGAGGCGGATGGCTCCTTTCCCCAGCTCCCACCAAGCCGCGGCTCACACTTCCCTGCAGGATTCCTCTCCGCGTCTCGGAGAGAACACGCAACGTTGTGCTAAAAATTACCAGTTACGGGTAGCGCGTTTACGTTACGAAACCTACGCTTCAGGAAAACATACTCCAAATTTAAGCGACTTGTGCGCAGCTATTAGATTCGTGGAGGAAAAGAAAATGCTACAGCCACCTTCACGGCTTTGCGATAAACAACAATAGCTCCGAGCGGACACCAGAGGTTGGATTTACTTTATATGTTCGCAGATTTCTGCGTGATGAAAGGGCCCCGGGGAATTCCTTCTACCTGTTCACGACCCAAACGGCACAGAGAAGAAATTGATGCATAACCCAGCTAATGCAGCGCAGCCGGCTGGGTATTGGTAGTCCAGAGCAAAGCAGCTCCAAACGCTGCTCCCCCTCAACTGCTAAACCGCTCGGTGTTATCGGCTCCGTCCGGAGGCTGCCGGGAGCGCCCCGCTTCCAACGGAGGCCTCCAAAGCCAGGTGTTTTCTGAAATGCTCGCCGAGCAGAGAGCACCGACGGGGGCTCCGCGTGCACGCGGTCCATCACGCAGCAAGAACAGCCAACCAGCTAAAGCCCACATCCCAGCCAACGACCCGGCTAAAACACTTCTCTCGATCTCGAGAGTAAAAACCTCTGCGCTTTCGGCCCCAAGGTTTTTCACCCAGAGCGTTTCCCGACGCCCCGGTGCCCACGGGCGCCGCTCACCCTGTCCCCTCGCCCTCCTGCCAACGCCGGGAGCCACGGCAGCGCAGATTTACGATCTGTCGCCTGCGCTGGGATGAGGTGTCGCGCTTGTCTTTCTATTACTGGATAGCAATCGATAAAATTCCACGGCCACGCACCGCCTGTCCCCTCACAGGTCACCGTCGGCGGATGCTGAGGATCAATACGGATCTCACCTGTCACTGGCCGGGGCGGGCATGGCAAACGAGCCTCCCGGGAAGAACCCGGCGGGGCTCGCAGCATTAGCGACCGCTTGTCGCAACGAAGCCCGCTCCTCTGCAAATCTCAGGTTTTTATTCCCCGTTTCTAAGCCAATCTTGTGACAGAAAGCCGTTTACGACAATCACCAGAAATTCAGCCCCGCAGAATACGACCGTATCTCAGGTTCAGGGCCTGGGAGCATTTGAAGGCAGAATCCTACGAAGCACGCTCGGAGCTTTTGACGCCTGAAAGCACAATTTACGTGTTCCGCTGCCGTGCCTAAGCTGGAAAGCCGCGTGCTACGTTTTTCCCGTTTAAGAACTGATTTCTTAACCCGTTTGACAATTCTTAAACAAAAGACGTTGCTACTGCATCTTTTTACTTTATTTATCTCTCTGTCTGCGTAGGGGAGCTCACGCGGTTTAACCAGCTTTGCCGAAGGAGAGCTTTCAAGAAACAGAAGCCGATCTCTCGCTTTCATTCTGGAAGTTGCCAGCCCGTTGCGAGGCAATAAAAGGTCACCGACTATGAGCCGGTCTTGCTCTCGTACGCTCAGAGCAGCCAAAGGACGGCCGCGCGAGCACCGCTCCTCGGCTGCCGCGCGCAGGAGACCCCAGGGTCTTTCCGTGGAAGCAAGGGCCGGAGAAAGCGGGGCACGACAAGGAAGTCTCCGCCGAGAGATGCCGGCGGCCTCTGAAGGGCTCTCGGCGGGACGCTAAAAAGGAGAAGCCAGGAAGAGCGAGCAACCGTGCCATAAAGGGCATGGCCTTGGACGGAATCCACGGCGGGTACCTCTCCCTCGGCCGTCACTGCCAGCCATCGCCCGACGAGGCCACCACCCAACGCCCCACTCTGCCGAGCAGAGGCGGTCGCTCGGAAGCGGCGCTGGCAAGGCAGCAGCCGTCTGACAAGACGAGGCNGCTTTGCGATAAACAACAATAGCTCCGAGCGGACACCAGAGGTTGGATTTACTTTATATGTTCGCAGATTTCTGCGTGATGAAAGGGCCCCGGGGAATTCCTTCTACCTGTTCACGACCCAAACGGCACAGAGAAGAAATTGATGCATAACCCAGCTAATGCAGCGCAGCCGGCTGGGTATTGGTAGTCCAGAGCAAAGCAGCTCCAAACGCTGCTCCCCCTCAACTGCTAAACCGCTCGGTGTTATCGGCTCCGTCCGGAGGCTGCCGGGAGCGCCCCGCTTCCAACGGAGGCCTCCAAAGCCAGGTGTTTTCTGAAATGCTCGCCGAGCAGAGAGCACCGACGGGGGCTCCGCGTGCACGCGGTCCATCACGCAGCAAGAACAGCCAACCAGCTAAAGCCCACATCCCAGCCAACGACCCGGCTAAAACACTTCTCTCGATCTCGAGAGTAAAAACCTCTGCGCTTTCGGCCCCAAGGTTTTTCACCCAGAGCGTTTCCCGACGCCCCGGTGCCCACGGGCGCCGCTCACCCTGTCCCCTCGCCCTCCTGCCAACGCCGGGAGCCACGGCAGCGCAGATTTACGATCTGTCGCCTGCGCTGGGATGAGGTGTCGCGCTTGTCTTTCTATTACTGGATAGCAATCGATAAAATTCCACGGCCACGCACCGCCTGTCCCCTCACAGGTCACCGTCGGCGGATGCTGAGGATCAATACGGATCTCACCTGTCACTGGCCGGGGCGGGCATGGCAAACGAGCCTCCCGGGAAGAACCCGGCGGGGCTCGCAGCATTAGCGACCGCTTGTCGCAACGAAGCCCGCTCCTCTGCAAATCTCAGGTTTTTATTCCCCGTTTCTAAGCCAATCTTGTGACAGAAAGCCGTTTACGACAATCACCAGAAATTCAGCCCCGCAGAATACGACCGTATCTCAGGTTCAGGGCCTGGGAGCATTTGAAGGCAGAATCCTACGAAGCACGCTCGGAGCTTTTGACGCCTGAAAGCACAATTTACGTGTTCCGCTGCCGCGCCTAAGCTGGAAAGCCGCGTGCTACGTTTTTCCCATTTAAGAACTGATTTCTTAACCCGTTTGACAATTCTTAAACAAAAGACGTTGCTACTGCATCTTTTTACTTTATTTATCTCTCTGTCTGCGTAGGGGAGCTCACGCGGTTTAACCAGCTTTGCCGAAGGAGAGCTTTCAAGAAACAGAAGCCGATCTCTCGCTTTCATTCTGGAAGTTGCCAGCCCGTTGCGAGGCAATAAAAGGTCACCGACTATGAGCCGGTCTTGCTCTCGTACGCTCAGAGCAGCCAAAGGACGGCCGCGCGAGCACCGCTCCTCGGCTGCCGCGCGCAGGAGACCCCAGGGTCTTTCCGTGGAAGCAAGGGCCGGAGAAAGCGGGGCACGACAAGGAAGTCTCCGCCGAGAGATGCCGGCGGCCTCTGAAGGGCTCTCGGCGGGACGCTAAAAAGGAGAAGCCAGGAAGAGCGAGCAACCGTGCCATAAAGGGCATGGCCTTGGACGGAATCCACGGCGGGTACCTCTCCCTCGGCCGTCACTGCCAGCCATCGCCCGACGAGGCCACCACCCAACGCCCCACTCTGCCGAGCAGAGGCGGTCGCTCGGAAGCGGCGCTGGCAAGGCAGCAGCCGTCTGACAAGACGAGGCGGTCCCAGCAGACCGCTGCCTCCGCGCACGATGTCTAAATAATACTCAATTAGGATCAACGCTCATTTATTATTAACGTTGCCCTAACACCCAATTCCTTATCTGCATTTTCTCTTCCAGCTACATCACTGTCAAGGATGCAGACAGCCTAGATCTAAGGAAGGAGACCTTGATTAATCCGGGGTTTAAAACACACGCGGAATTTCCCCGCCCCGTCGTGACTTGTTCCATCGGGAGCTCGGGTCTGATCCGCAGCCGGCCGCCGCGGGTAAGAGGGGGCAGCACTGATGAAACACTCGCGTTTCGCAGACCACGAGGGCGTTCAGTACGTTTACGTTGCCAGAACAACGTCACTTCGCAGCACCTGCTGCCTCGCACTCGCGTTCCTGTCTCTGCCACGGGGACCAAAGCCGGGCAGCCTCTGCCGAAACCCTGAGCACGGAAGGAGAGAACTTACGTGTTTGCAGGTTTGTCACCTCCGCTGCCACCTCTATTTTCGTACCGTAGAGGCTGGCAGCAGCCACCTGCTTCGCATTTCGCACGGCGCCGGTCACACTCCGAGCTGGCAGGCGTCTCTTTGGAGGAAACGCACCCGTCGGCTCGCCCTCCACCCTTCACCGCAGCCGCCCGAGCCACGCTCCCACGGGCATCAACCCGGTCCCGTGGCGGGGACGCCCGCCCAAGGCCCAACCCTTCACTTGCGGGCATTTGGCGGCAATGAGAGCCCGGTGCTGTATGCCCCCGACACTTAGGGCCTACAGCGCCCGCGCCCCGCAAAACCGCCAACAGGGAGCAGTCAGAACGACGGGCTTTTCCAGTAACGAGGAAACCTGTTTCAAGTCAGATGATGAGTTTCATTTCACTCTAACGAGCAGGTAAGGCTTATATCCTTACCTGTAACCCATTTCTTGCAGATTTTTTTAACGTTCTTTGCTTTTTCTGGGGGCGTCCTGGCCAATTCCCACTCTTTGGCTACGGCGGCACGCGGCCAGCTCTCAATCACGACGCCGTACTTGCCGCACTACGCACAGAAGCTACTTTGCAAGCCTTCAATACATCACCCGCGGGACTTTGACCCAAAGCGTTCACCGTTACGTAAAATGAGAGGGCGAAACATCCACCAGCTCGGACAACCGAGCGCTTGCACACCTAACCCGCATCCGCACAAACACCGAACGCGCAAGGATGAGCGCTCCTCCGTGCGTTACGCCGCGTTTACGTGCTGCCCTTCAAAGTTAACTCCCAGTTTGCAGTCGTGGGAGAAAACTCGATCCCGTTCCTGCTGAAACAGCAGCCTTCGGAGCCCTTCGTTCACACCTGCCACGTGCCCTTCGTCTTCCTGGAGACGGCACACGCGCAGGTCGCGATCCTGGACGTCGGTCCCATGTTGCGCCCGAGGGCGTGCACAGCACCCCTGCTCTTGGCCGGATCCCAGGCTGAAACCCACCTGCGGCGTGGACGCCGTCCTTTCCAAGAGCTTTTGCCTTGGCTGCATCCACACCCGGAGCGAGAGACGTCCTCGTGTGAGCTGCCTGTACGCTTTGCTTCAGGTCTGCCGTGCGGAGACGCCGATGCCGCCAGAAACCAAAGCTTTCGGGGCTCAGCGCGATGCTACGGATTACGAAGCGACGCGCCTCCTGCTTTGCCAGCCCCTGGAATTCACGCGTTTGGTATTTTCCAGGCCCTTTTCCACCACGACGAGGCCAAAACCGCTGCTACTGTCTTTTACAGCAAGAGCCGGAAGCTACCGAGCTCAGCTGCTGGGGGCTGCACCGGAACGCCGACTATAACCAGGCTCAATGAAACGAAACCAAGACAGAAACCGCCTCGCCGCAGAAAGCAAAGCGCCACGACGCCACGCTCCGTCCTCCCCAGCACGCAGCCCGATTCTGAGGACCTAAGCGGCGTGCTGACATGCCTATCCAGGGACTACCGGGAGCCAAACGTGAGGGGGCGAAGGAAGAGCGTCAGCAGCGCGCGGCAGCCCCGCCGCTGCGTGCCCAGGCTGGGCTCTGCCCGCTGAGCCGTTCCGGGGCAGAGCGGGCTTCACGCCGCTTTGGAGAGAGATGCGCAACGGAACGTCGCGTCAAGGGAGAGCAACAGACACCACCAGCGAGGGTTGCGCGCTCCCCCAAAAAAGCAGGGGGAAAAGACCTCAGCAGCAGCATAAGGATCAAAGCGAGAACTCGCTCCCGTTTATACTCGCCAGAAAGGATAAGAAGGTACGTTGGCTCTAGCAAAAGCCTTTAGTCTAGATCCCAGATCAGACACAGTGATGAATGCTAGCCCGAAGGGCAACGTATTTGTAAGCCTTAAGTCGCTCGCAACACCGACCGTCCTGATTCATCCCCGCGATAAAGGCAGCTCCGAGAGCTGTTTTACCATGTTTATTATTTTACAGAAGAGTAAGGGAACACGGGGCATCGGCCCTCAATCTGCCACACGGTGGATTTATAAACGTTAGCGCAAGACCAGCGCCAACGGCTGCGAACATCCATCTCCTCGCGCTAGCTCTTCCCGTCGACGGGAAACACCATGCACCTTCCGTTTGCCGTTCGGGATTTTCCCCCCTTCGCCTACGGGATTTGTGCCAAGGAAACGTGTCGAGAGAAGAGAAAGGGCAGGTGCTCCCGAACGCGCCGCTGCCTGCTGTCGGCGCTCTGCCAGCTGAGCGCAAGGCGCAAAGCTCCAA
>VZSC01003625.1:63311-77360 GCA_013398225.1 Steatornis caripensis
AGCTTTTGCCTTGGCTGCATCCACACCCGGAGCGAGAGACGTCCTCGTGTGAGCTGCCTGTACGCTTTGCTTCAGGTCTGCCGTGCGGAGACGCCGATGCCGCCAGAAACCAAAGCTTTCGGGGCTCAGCGCGATGCTACGGATTACGAAGCGACGCGCCTCCTGCTTTGCCAGCCCCTGGAATTCACGCGTTTGGTATTTTCCAGGCCCTTTTCCACCACGACGAGGCCAAAACCGCTGCTACTGTCTTTTACAGCAAGAGCCGGAAGCTACCGAGCTCAGCTGCTGGGGGCTGCACCGGAACGCCGACTATAACCAGGCTCAATGAAACGAAACCAAGACAGAAACCGCCTCGCCGCAGAAAGCAAAGCGCCACGACGCCACGCTCCGTCCTCCCCAGCACGCAGCCCGATTCTGAGGACCTAAGCGGCATGCTGACATGCCTATCCAGGGACTACCGGGAGCCAAACGTGAGGGGGCGAAGGAAGAGCGTCAGCAGCGCGCGGCAGCCCCGCCGCTGCGTGCCCAGGCTGGGCTCTGCCCGCTGAGCCGTTCCGGGGCAGAGCGGGCTTCACGCCGCTTTGGAGAGAGATACGCAACGGAACGTCGCGTCAAGGGAGAGCAACAGACACCACCAGCGAGGGTTGCGCGCTCCCCCAAAAAAGCAGGGGGAAAAGACCTCAGCAGCAGCATAAGGATCAAAGCGAGAACTCGCTCCCGTTTATACTCGCCAGAAAGGATAAGAAGGTACGTTGGCTCTAGCAAAAGCCTTTAGTCTAGATCCCAGATCAGACACAGTGATGAATGCTAGCCCGAAGGGCAACGTATTTGTAAGCCTTAAGTCGCTCGCAACACCGACCGTCCTGATTCATCCCCGCGATAAAGGCAGCTCCGAGAGCTGTTTTACCATGTTTATTATTTTACAGAAGAGTAAGGGAACACGGGGCATCGGCCCTCAATCTGCCACACGGTGGATTTATAAACGTTAGCGCAAGACCAGCGCCAACGGCTGCGAACATCCATCTCCTCGCGCTAGCTCTTCCCGTCGACGGGAAACACCATGCACCTTCCGTTTGCCGTTCGGGATTTTCCCCCCTTCGCCTACGGGATTTGTGCCAAGGAAACGTGTCGAGAGAAGAGAAAGGGCAGGTGCTCCCGAACGTGCCGCTGCCTGCTGTCGGCGCTCTGCCAGCTGAGCGCAAGGCGCAAAGCTCCAACCCAGAGTTTATTTCCAACGGCGCAGCTCGCCCGACACGTACGCGTTCTCAACGGAGAACGGGCATCTGCCTGCTGGCTACCAGGGCACAGGCAGAGCCGGAAGGAAGGGAAAAGAAACCGTATACCGCCCACAAAAAGAAACCCGTGGTTTTAGAAACTGCGTCAGCCCAATCAATCCCCCTTACTGCCCCTAGAGCGACAGCAACGGCACCATAGAAGAAATACAGAAGCGATGGGAAAGACGTCGTCCGCGGACGCGGCCCTGCTCCGACGGCTCGCCCCTTCCGCTCGAGCCGCGGGAGCCCGGCGCCTCCGAATTCAACGTACTCCCCTCTTAGCAAGCACTTTGCGAACGTCGCTGTAGGTTCCTTAAAGTGCGGTCGCCTTTCGTTTTTAATTAAGCCTTCGTCTTTGTACAAAAACCCGTAAGCCTTGAGGTTTAGATTGTCATTTTAAACAAAAGCAAAACGGTAAACGCCTTTCGCACGCAACACCATTAGATATAATTAAGCAATGGGTAAAGCATACATCATGCTATAAATGTCATTTAGTTTTACAGTTAAACTCATCAGCGTTTATCAAAACACTGCCTCGAGACAGAACGAGACAGCTACGGCGAGCGACTTCAATTCGCCGCCGCCTTTGAAGCGGCATGCTCCGAGGCAAAACCGCAGC
This sequence comes from Steatornis caripensis, assembly GCA_013398225.1. Classification (NCBI taxonomy): domain Eukaryota; kingdom Metazoa; phylum Chordata; class Aves; order Caprimulgiformes; family Steatornithidae; genus Steatornis; species Steatornis caripensis. Next base: position 65,205 of record VZSC01003625.1, read on the forward strand.
ACGAAAGCCTCCGCGTTGCATATTTTCATCTTTTTTGACCAAAACGTTAATTTCCCGCGGGGTTCCAGTGCGCGGGGGGCCGGGCGACGCGTGACGACCGCGCACGAATGCCGGCGAAGGGGCTCCCGGAGCGCCCCCTGCGCAGGGGCAGGACGAGCAACCTCACGCGGAATCACGGCGAGGGGCCCAAGCGCCGCCGCCAACGCCCGCACGGCCAGCACCGCGCCACGCACCCGCGGGAGGAGAGGCAGGCATTATTTACTGGACTTTGGCAAGCGGCAGCAGGAACCAGCATGTTTTGCTTTTGCTCATTAGGATCCTGTTTTGCTCTCGCACCTTCTGCTTTCCCATGCTCTCCAGCTACGCGCCTCCGGCTGCCAACGCGGTGCAAAGCCAAAGCCCAGCGCCTCTGCGGCGGCGGCAGGGCTGGGCGCTGCCTGAGGGCAGGATAGCGCCACCGCCTCCTCCCTGGGGACGGCGTGACCGGCACAGCTCCGCGCCGGACCGGGCTGCCCGGCTGGGGTGAGCGGAGCGCACCCGTCCCCGCAGGCTTCCGTACGCACGGCGCTCCTGCCGCAGCCTAAGATAAAACGCCGTTTTCACGCCTGCTTTCTGGTTAAGGGGGCGTTTGAGCTGCCACAAAANGTGCAAAGCCAAAGCCCAGCGCCTTTGCGGTGGCGGCAGGGCTGGGCGCTGCCTGAGGGCAGGATAGCGCCACCGCCTCCTCCCTGGGGACGGCGTGACCGGCACAGCTCCGCGCCGGACCGGGCTGCCCGGCTGGGGTGAGCGGAGCGCACCCGTCCCCGCAGGCTTCCGTACGCACGGCGCTCCTGCCGCAGCCTAAGATAAAACGCCGTTTTCACGCCTGCTTTCTGGTTAAGGGGGCGTTTGAGCTGCCACAAAAGGGATGCCAACGGTGACGGCAGAAAAACACAAGCACCGCGCGTTACCAGACGGGCCGTGCCTGTTCTATTTTGAAGTCTCGACGTTTCCTCCTTTCTCCCGAGCAGCATTAGAACGGAGTTCCAACGGAGCCCAGCGGAAGCGATTCTCAATTCACCGCTCCTCCCGGATAGCCACACGGCACACGCCAGCGGGCAGCCGCTCCGTCAACGGCGACCGCAGGCACCCAGCCGACCGTGAACTACGTCGAGCTGCCAGGCTTCGCAGCTTTAGGCAGAAGGAAAGGCAAAACCGCCCGGATTCGGAACTGATGTTTCGCTGTTACCCATCATTAAAGGATTACGCTGCTGTACGAACCCGGAAGCAGCGAGGGGCGAGCGCTGAAGGTTTCTGCTGTGCAAAGCAGGGGTTTGAAGCGGGCGAGGTTCTCCCCCTCCTCTGCTCGCCGCTGCCCTGATCCGCCTGGTGCTACCGCTCCGCAGCAGAAGCGACCTTCTCTTCGCTCAAACGCCTCCTTCGCGCCGTGTTGGCAAGGCAACGGGCATCGCAGGGCTTCGGGGAAGCCGCTCCGCGCCCGCGGCGGGGACGGACGGCAGCAACCGAGCCCTGCTCTAAACGCCCGAGCGCCGCCTCGCTCCGCATTTGTACCTTTTCGGAAAGGTCCGAAGCCGCTCCCGGCACGCGGCTGCCACGATGCTCCTGAGGAACAAGGCGGCAGCCGGGGGCCGTTCGGAGTGGCCACGGGAAGCTGTTTGCGGCCCTTGGTGGGCATCACCAAGGCCAGCATCAAAAGCAGGCTTTTGCCAGAGCTCAAGCAATTACTCCCTCAGCCGTTTTGCTGTCGCGTTTGCCCACGCTGCCTGTCTGTAGGTGACCTTCCTTGTGACGGGAAGGCGCCCTGTGGATAGCAGCACCCGGGAAGCAAAAGGAAAGGAGGACCCGAGACCGGCGAGAGCCGCGAGGTGCTTGCTGTCACAGGGAAAAACCAAAATCCAGTGAAAACATCCAAGGAACTCATTCTTCTCCCAGGGTTTTCCGCCCTTCCGCTTCTCGAGCGAGCTTTTTCCGCGTCTTACCGCAGCGTTTTCCCGCGCTTGTGGGCAGCCCTCGGCGGGGCTGTCCTTCGGCATGGCGTGGGCAGGGAGGGCAGCAGGGGGAGACGCTTTCTGTGCTGCTCTTTTGCCACGTTTCTAAGCTCAAAGACCAGCCTTCGGGGACAAAAGAAGCTCAGTCAGCACGAATTCGCACCCCCGCCCAACCGCCCTCTCTTGCCCAGGCTGCAGCACGAGAACCGCTCACAGATCGCACTGCTGCCCTTCCAGCCCACGACGCTGCCCCCTCGGAGAGCTGGCATGCAGATTTACGGTCAGGGCTAGCTGGAAGTGCAGCGAGGGGTCTCGGAAGCGGACACGCCATCCGAGCGCCAGTCGTCCGGGTCACCTTGCTTTGAAACCGCGTGGAAACACAGAGGGACCGCTCCACCAAAAACCCGTCTTCTTGACTNATCACCAAGGCCAGCATCAAAAGCAGGCTTTTGCCAGAGCTCAAGCAATTACTCCCTCAGCCGTTTTGCTGTCGCGTTTGCCCACGCTGCCTGTCTGTAGGTGACCTTCCTTGTGACGGGAAGGCGCCCTGTGGATAGCAGCACCCGGGAAGCAAAAGGAAAGGAGGACCCGAGACCGGCGAGAGCCGCGAGGTGCTTGCTGTCACAGGGAAAAACCAAAATCCAGTGAAAACATCCAAGGAACTCATTCTTCTCCCAGGGTTTTCCGCCCTTCCGCTTCTCGAGCGAGCTTTTTCCACGTCTTACCGCAGCGTTTTCCCGCGCTTGTGGGCAGCCCTCGGCGGGGCTGTCCTTCGGCATGGCGCGGGCAGGGAGGGCAGCAGGGGGAGACGCTTTCTGTGCTGCTCTTTTGCCACGTTTCTAAGCTCAAAGACCAGCCTTCGGGGACAAAAGAAGCTCAGTCAGCACGAATTCGCACCCCCGCCCAACCGCCCTCTCTTGCCCAGGCTGCAGCACGAGAACCGCTCACAGATCGCACTGCTGCCCTTCCAGCCCACGACGCTGCCCCCTCGGAGAGCTGGCATGCAGATTTACGGTCAGGGCTAGCTGGAAGTGCAGCGAGGGGTCTCGGAAGCGGACACGCCATCCGAGCGCCAGTCGTCCGGGTCACCTTGCTTTGAAACCGCGTGGAAACACAGAGGGACCGCTCCACCAAAAACCCGTCTTCTTGACTGCGGGAAACTGAATTCAAAACGCGCGCACGCAGCGCTCCTATACCTGTCCGCTACTCCGAGTTTCTCCCTTGGCCTCACGATAAAAGAACGCAGGAAATTACGGCCAACCTTCCACCGGCCCGGAACAGGGAATTAATTACTGCGAGCACAAAGTCAGCGCTATTCCAATAAACTGATGCGATCCATTCAAGCACTGACAAGCAAGGGAAACATCCTGGAGGCTTGATACCTCGCTAGCCATTCACACCGCATGCCGACATGGATATTAGGCGACAGCTGCGCCGGGAACTATCAGAAAGCCAACGTTATCTCTGCTGTTATTAGAATGAAATAAAGCCTCTCCTTCCCCGCACGCAGCACTGGTGCGGCGAGGGTTACAAAGCGACCTCCAAAAACCCGTTCCTTCTTGCCTCACCCGGCTCAGCGGTAGGGTTCGCTTCTTTTAGCCACGATCAGACGACCGCAACGACGAGCAACGAAGTCCCTGGATGCGACGGGATGCGAACGCGTGCCCAGTGCCACCTCGAGCCGCCTGGTGCCGCGGAGCAGCTCTCGGGAATGCTCTCGAGGAGCCCGGCGTGGGCACGGGCTGCGCAGCTGAATGGATTCACTGGCGTTGCGCTTGCATCCGAGAGCAGGAGCAATCAACCGCCTTGATCGCTTGCCTTTGGTTTGGTTTTCTTGAAACCCGCCAGCACCGCGTGAAGTATTTTGATACCGAAATAGTTTCAGGCTAGCTGTTAGCTGGCAGCGCTTCCCCAGCTTGCAGGTATCCTAGATCGCTTAACCTCGGGAGGCGCTCGGAGGGTTCTGCCTCCAAAGCTCCGCTCACGGCTCGCCCAGACTCGAGCACCGTCGTCCTCTCTGCAACACGTGCACTGCGCGAGCGCGACTCCTCCCGGCGGCTCGCCTCCCTTGGCCGCTGCTTGGAATTCATCACCGTGGAATAACGAGCCCGTGAATGGCGTCTGTCAGGCTCAGTCGGCGAGATAAAACACTCGGGCTTCGTGGAAAAACACTCGGACACGGGCACCGTATGCTTAACGGTGAAAACAAGCCAGGTTACTTCAACCAGGAAAATGGCGTCTTCCTACCGCGCATATTCGATCCGGGAGCAGCTCGTCCTCCCATCGCCGCCCTGAACGGCGAGATCGAAACGGCGGGCCTGGAGACGGATCCGCGCGCACGTGCTTTTCTCCCGCTGGGGATGAATTACCCTTTGCCTGCTACCCAGAGGCAGCCGCGAGCAGCCTTCGCCGCCTGACGAACGGCTTTTTAGCTTGGGTTTGCGTTACGAGAACAAAACAAACTGTCGGGAGTCACGCGGTTTCATGGGTATGCTGTTTCGTAGAGCGCCCTAAAAAAACGCCCCCCCCGAACTACACTCTGCTTGTTAGCAAACCTTGCTGCACAAAGGCGCAGCATTTTGCGAGCGTGCACCAAGCCCGCTAGGCGGAGGTAGCGCGGGGACAACGCGTAACGAGTGAGGTCAACGTCTGTTTTAATACGCCTAAAGAAAAAACAGCGTAATCCCATGGGGGCAGGGAATTAGGGAATAAGGAAATTCAGCTGCCGTGCTCTTTGCTTCAGTCTGAAATGCCGTACACAGAATGATCCCGGTGACGACCGGGACGTTTGTGAGCAGGCTGGCACGATGGGAAACACGCATGCCCCCGTCCAACCCCCGTCCCAAGCCATTCCCAACGGGAAATCGCGCATCGGCGTTCGTTTACCCCGACCCGCAGTGGCCTGCGGCGCGACGAGGACACCCGACGTTACGGCGGAAGCAGTACCGCTGCTGTGCTTCGCGCTGCGCCGCAACACACGCCGTACCCGACGCCGCGCTCCAAAGCCCCCAGCGCGATGAGTTTTTCACGCTGGCTCGGAGGGCTTTTTGGTTTGCTTTCTACGGCAACACCAGCAAAACGTACGCCGACAGGCAAGTCACCTGCGCAGGCGCAAACACGCCCGCCGCTGAGCAGACCTGGCGATAATCAACTGCAGAAGCCAAAGGGATTTGCGCTCAAACTTCGCCTCTTGCTTGGTTCCCAGCAAACTCCCAAGCAAGCATTCAGAAGCAGCGAGCTTTAAAACGCTCAGGACCGACCCCAGCGCATCGACAGGGGTACGTAACAGGGGGGTGCTTCCTTGACAAAACCTACATTTTAACGCGCTTTCTCATCTGGAAACGCCATGCTCTGGCGCCGGCCACACGCTTCCCTCGGCTTTGCGCTTCTGCTCGGCATCACTTGCGAAGCCGAGTCTGAACCCGGGAACCCCTCGGCAAAGCTCCCGCGTTGCTCCAAGGCGCGAGACTTTGCCAGCCGGTCTCGAGCGGTTTGAAACGAGAGGGTTTTGGTGCTGATCTCTGACGGCCGCGTCCCAGTGCTTTCCGGCAGGGTGGGGAACTGCTGCTTCCGTGGGAGCGGGGACTGCGGCCACGAGGCACGGAGGACGGCCATCAGCCTACGTGACACGGCGCCCGTGGCCGGCACTCAGCCTGTCCTCGGTATCCCGACTGCTGCTTTCCCAAGACCTGCCGGGCTGGCGGTGGCGGGGAGTAAAAAGCTTGGCCGGAGGAGCTCCTCCATCTCCTACCACATCACAGCCAACGGGCACGGAGCTGAAGGTAGAGAAGGCAAACCTCCTTCCAAAGTACCGTGTGACCTTTCTGCCGTGATGAGACTTGCCCGATGGAGAAAACAACTCTTCTGTTCTGAAAAATGCTCGATCACGCCTCATCGCCGCCGCCAAAAANAAAAAGCTCGGCCGGAGGAGCTCCTCCATCTCCTACCACATCACGGCCAACGGGCACGGAGCTGAAGGTAGAGAAGGCAAACCTCCTTCCAAAGTACCGTGTGACCTTTCTGCCGTGATGAGACTTGCCCGATGGAGAGAACAACTTTTCTGTTCTGAAAAATGCTCGATCACGCCTCATCGCCGCCGCCAAAAATCATTAACGGCAAAATCTGAGAGAGCTGCAGCTTGCCAGCCGTTTTCCCTTGCTAACAGCACCCCCGCTCCCCCCGCCGGGCTGCAGCCTGGGACACGCAACCAGAGCAAGCGGGAACATTTCCAGCGGCGACCCCAATTAACAAGCGCACATCTATTCACGTTAAAAGGTTTCGCAGCTTTCATTGAAAGCCTTGCTTTTGTCTTCCCGCCATCCCTTCCCAAAGCGAGGGCTCATTACCGATGGAGGCCGGTTTTGTAATCGGTTGGGAATGCGGTTCTCGGCACAATACTCCGGAGACGCTGCTTTGTGAGGTCTCCCAATGCTACTGCAGTGAAAACCCCAAAGCCAGGTGTCTGGCTCCAACCCAGGAGACTTGGCCAGCCCAACGAGATTTCCACCGCGCTGACACGGTACCGCCGCAGCCCTGCCAAAGCACTGTCCCTTATGTAAGGGCGGCATTCACAAACCAACTCCGTTCAAAACAGAGCGCAACCGCCACCGCGTTCTGCCAGCTCTCCCCGCGGCATCCGAGCCGTTGGGCTTTCGGCAACAGCTTTTTACCGGCACCGAACCGCAGCTTCGCACAGGCGAGGCCACGCCGTCTCGCCACGGAAGGGAGACCGTTCGTCTTAAGGATGGGCATAGACAACGCACGCGCTCACGCCTCGCCACGTCAGCTTTGCTGTACTGGACCTCAGTTTGGCCCGAGACAACGCTGCGAGTCTCTGAACGCAACTCTCCAAACGCTTTTTTTACCGTTTTCGGATTTTCGCACGCGGTCTTTGCCGCCTCGTAATCCGTACAGCAACTGGAAAACATTCAGCATCTTCACTTCAAGAGCTTTGCCCACGTACAAACGTGAACTGCCCTTGCGTGGTTTAGAGCACACGCTCAGGTCTCGGCTTGAACTGGAAGGCAAGGGATGACCGAGGGCGACGAGAGGAGCCGTCACCAGAAAAACCTTACTTCTTGCAACAAATTCTCACTGTGTAAGAAACACGCTCCTGCCCGCCCGTCCAGGACAGCCGTACATCGACCCTGTGACGCGACCGGCAGAACGTCCAGCGCAGGAGAGTCCTGCCACGCAGGAACTTAAACACCGAGCGCATCTACAGCGGCATCCCTTCAGTGCCAAAAGCACTCTAGGAACGTAAAATAAACACAGCGAGACTGCCAAGCTGGAGAAACCAGCCCTCCGCGCGACGACGAGAGCCACGCAGCACCGGGGAGCGCCCCTGCACATGTGCATCAGCACACCTGAGGAAGAACGGAGCTGCCGCGCACCGCGAATCAAAGGCTTTCTCGTACTCCAGCACACCTGCCGCTGCCGTTATTTTTGCCACTCACGCTGCGGTTTCCTGAAATCCCCTGCTCCCCGGAGTCCCGCCGCCCGCGGCGGCTGCGAGCAGGCAGCCCGGGAGGGGCGGACAAGCAGAAAAAACAACGTGCGGCTGCAGATTTGGCAAAAAAACCCCTCCAAAAACCCCAAACTAAAAAAGCACAGTACCGCTGCGAGGCTTAGGAAGCTGAGAGAGCGTACAACGCTCACGGCAACAAGCGAAGCAGCCGGGTGTCCAACACGGCGCGACACAACCGATGCTGGGCGGCCCGTTGCGTCACAGGCGCAACACCCGAAACTCACCCGAGCGTCCCCCGTTTGTCAGCGAGGACCCCACTGCTGCACCCCTCCTGTCCCCAGCAGGGCTACGGGAAGGAACGTTTTCTGGACGCGACACCCACGGCGTTTGCAAGGCGGTCTCTTTCTATGGGACAGAAATTTTGGGTGGGGTTGCTGGAGGCATCGGCCTGCTTATCCATCTAGGAGCAGCATCTTTAAAGGTTGCAAGCGGGGAAAAAAAAAAAACCCAAAACCAGAGAGTCATTCTAATTCCTCGCAAACCGGAGCTCTGTTTTTCACAAATCCACCCGGCGGCGCTCAGTAGCGCGACCGTTCACTTACAAAGAGAACAGCGGCTTTCCGTCTCTCGCGTGTGAACCTCCCTTCTTTTCCATACATTAAACACGCCCAAATCGAAACCGGAGGCAAGGTGGAAGACACGTGGGGGTAGAGCCGGGTACGACTTGGAGGGCAGAGCCACTCGCGGAGTCCTCAGCGGAGACCGCAGCGTGCCTTTTTTCCAGTCCTAGTGCGCTTCAACTACCCCAGACTGGAAAACCCAAAGCAGAAGCGCCCCAAAAAGGCAGCGTCACTTGTGGGGTGGGGGTGCCAACCTGTGTTCCCACCCAAGGAGGCAAAGGAACAGAGGTATCGCCTCCCACGATACAGCCCACCCGCGAACAGGCTTACCGCGATTTGCTTGCAGTGTCACGGATTTAACACAGTCGTTACGTTTTGGCAGCTGAACTAGCTGGCAAGACGAACCTTGGCTGATCTTCTACTTCGGTACTTACTCATAACGATCTTTATTCGTTGCGTGGTCTTTGCCTACTTGTTTGCGCTGCTTCGTCTCTTTTACAGGAGCAGAACGCGCGACATTTACCGCTGCCGCTTCACAATTATCTCTTATTTTAGCTGGAGGTATCTGAAATGTCAGCGCGGCATTCCACCCGCACCCATCGCTGCCCGACTCCCTTTCAACCCGAAACGCTCACGCGTCTCCGCCCTGCCTTGCCGTTCCCGCCGCGTGACGCATTCGCTCGAAAACGAGCAGATTTGGCTGTTAGCCACGAGGCCAACGGGCTTCCCGTGAGCTGAGCTGGATCCTTGCCACCACGCAAACCCCCATGAGCCCGTCAGCTCGCATCTTGTAACGTCAGCCTTTCACGAAGTTACGGGGGACTTGAGACTTCCTTGAGCCAGCTGAAAGCAGGCGCGCTGCAGGAAGGAGAATACAAAGGACCCCACCGAAGACAGAGCTACGATAGCTGAAGGGGCTTCTCCAGGTCTCCTGCTCTGCGGTCGACCTCCCTCGGGCGTCCGCCTTCCGCTCGAGGGTCCGTGGTGCCTTGGAGCGGCAAGGCCGTGCAGAACAAGACGGTAAGGAACAAGACTGTACGAAAGAATCGCTGCGATCCCTTTACCGGCTGACGTGATGGAGCCCTCGGCATCCGCGACTGCTCCTGTCCGCTTCCACCTCTGGCAAAACGTGTTAACACAAGAAAAACGGGGCAACAGGTACAAAACCGTCAGAGAAAGCGACGGTGCAAAACGGCGCTGACCGGCAGGTCGGGTCTCTCCCCGTTCTGCCGATGAGCAGATTCTGCCAAGATATCCCTCCTTCCTCCTGTGGCCAAAGACAGGAAACCAGAAGCAGCCTTCCGCCGAGGGCCCTCACAGAGGAGGGCGAGCGAGCGGGTTCCGCTGAGCTATCGGGACCAACACCGTCTGAGCATGGGTGAGCGATGATCTTAAAGCTCAGGGCAGCACGGAGCCGGGCTGTGGGAGGGGAACAGCATCCACATCAAGTTGTGCGACCTCTCGAACGAGATCTGGCAGATGACGGCGATTCTCTCCACCCCCAGTCTTTTGGAGGCGAGTCGAAGTCTTCGGTCCAAGGCGAGCGCCGCGTGTTGTGACCACAGACCGGCGACGCCATCCATCCCGAGTCAACGAGCAACCTCATGTCCCGAGCTAATCCCGTTCCATACGTTCACGAATTATTGACCTCTGCCGCTGTATGAGCAACACGCAGGCAAAGCAGATCACGAGCAACCCGCGCTTTGCAAAAAGGAGAAAGCAACACCGGGAAACTCGCTACAAGGCGAGAGAAAGTCTCAGTTTACCAGTTTCGGTCAAGTTGTCTATCTCCAGCAATTCCCTTCGTCCACATCTTTATCGCCTTTGTTTTGTATCAGCTCTGTCCTTTTAATTCTAACTTTGTCTGCAAAATATTTCTGAGAACAGGTTTTGTTCACCACCCACCACAGCAAGGCTGCTGCCAGCTCCCGTTGCGGTGTCGCAGACAGCACGTGCCAGATGAAGAGAATGGCACGTACCTGTCGGTCTTTGCAAGAGCAGCTATTTCTGGCTTGGATTTACACGCCCAGCCTCCTGCACGTTGCTTGAAATCTCCCGTTGGGTGAGGAATCGGACGTTACCGCAACGGTGGCAGGTCAGGCCGTACCAGCGCGCCGACGGCGAGTGGACAGCGCCGGGGCGTCCGCGGCTCGCGCTGGAAAGGACTAACAGCAACGCCCGCCTCGCGGCTCATTTCGTCGATGTAACCAACTCAAAAGGCTCTCAACCTCGCGCTTGCAGAGAAGTATTTTCCATACGACGCTGGGGGTAAGGCGGGCGGCAGAGCTCGATCTCCCACCGACCTGGAGACACCGCAACGCTTAGGGAGAACTGGTGAGAAACTAAAAAAACCCGGCATTTTGTTGCGCAAAGCTGTCATCCAATGCTCAGACCTTTCGACTCTCCTTGGCACTTCAGAGCCCCGGCACAACAGCCTGTCCCGGGGAGGCCTCTCAGACCAGACTTTTTTGACGTACCTTCCCAAAGCGCAGCCTTGAACAACTAAATACCGCACAGAGGGGCTTGTTCAAAGGAGGCCCAAGGACCAATATCACTCACCCCGGCTTCAGGCACGGCGCTGCGGAACCCCGCACCGCATCCCCGCGCCCCGGCGCGCTCCTCCTGAGGCGGGACCACAGGACGCGGCCCCCTCGAGCGGCTGCGGAAGCCCCCGCAAAGGCTGACCCCAGCCTTTCTGACGGAGGCGATGCCGAGCACCGGCACACGCTCGCCACCACCCTCCACCAGAACAGTTCTCTTCCGAAGGTGGAAACCGACTCCTGTCTTTGAATCGGTAACGTTTCGACAAAAGGCAAAAGAAAAATTTGGTCCGTCTCTCAGAATAAACACTCCCACTTCATAGAGCTACCGTAACCTTGTGTCCACCCCGGCGCAGCCCAGCGGCTCCACGTGGGGCCCGATCTCGACTACTGCACGCGCCGCATTCAAAACCCATTTCCAGCCGCGGCGCTTCCCGGTGCAGAAGCCGGGGACGCCGGGAGGGAGGCGGCCCCGGGACGGCACAGCTGAACAACAGCGTGCGCCGCCATCCACGGCCACGTCCCTCCGGCAGCACCGAACAAACGTGGCAAGAGACCTCAAAGGAGCAGCACCCGGTCCCTTCCCTCGCTTCGCTTACGGACACTCGACGTCTTCACCAGACCTCATCAGCATCACGAAGAAAACTGGCGTTTAAAAACACCCTGCTGACGCACAAGGCAAGGGACGACATTAGCGGCGCCCGGGTCGTGCAGATCACGGGCTGCCGCCAAAAAAAGGGCACCGGGTCGAACACCGGGTTGCCTCAATTTCCACTCGGGCAAGCGTGTTCAAGAAGTTTCCACCCTCCGCAAAGTAACGACTTCTGGGGTTTTTTTAGTACAGGAATAATTCTCTGCTCCATTTCCACAAGAGCTACTTCCCTTTAGTAACGGCTATCAACTCCAATTCTTACCAGAATTTGCCAGCTCGCCCGCACCTGCTTCATTTCGGGATGAAGGCCGCAAAGGCAAAAGAGTTTCCCAACTGAAATGGCGAGAGCGGCCTCAGGAACAGCGTCGCGTTAACTCCAGCAGTCAGCGAAAAGCCTTAAAAGGGATTTGGTTTATGTGAACTCTTGGAATCAAACGACTTCGCTTTTTATCACCTCAAGTAAGACTGAGTAGCAATAGAAAAATCCTTCAAATGCAGTAAAAAAAAGTTCAGAGCGAGATTCTGGAGGATTTTTACTGCTCTTCGCTCGAGTCGGATGTTCCAATACCTTTTTGCACGTTCCTTCTGCTACGGAAGCCAAAACCTGGATTCTGGGGTAAGCGAACAGGAATGAGGGCATCCCCGTCCTCGGCACGGCCGGCCGCCCGCCGGGAACATCCCCGCGCGCCGGCGGCTTTCCGTAAGGGATGCGCCGGGCAACACGTCCGCTTTCGACAGGAGACTGACTGAATCCGCAGGGATCCTAGGCGCGAACCGCCTGGTGGAATAATAAACAGCGGGTTNCGCGCCGGCGGCTTTCCGTAAGGGATGCGCCGGGCAACACGTCCGCTTTCGACAGGAGACTGACTGAATCCGCAGGGATCCTAGG
>VZSC01003629.1:0-14260 GCA_013398225.1 Steatornis caripensis
TAATATCTAATCTAAATTTACCCTCTTTCAGTTTATAAAAGTTACTCCTCGTCCTACCACTCCATGCCTTTGTAGAAAGTCCCTCTCCAGCTCTCTTGTAGGCCCCCTCGAGGTACTGGAAGGCTGCTATAAGGTCTCCCCAGAGTCTTCTCTTGTCCAGGCTGAATGACCCCAACTCTCTCAGCCTGTCTTTGTAGGAGAGGTTCTCCAGCCCCCTGATCATCTTTGTGGCCCTTTTCTTCATGACAAACTCAGGGATGAGAGAGCTTTCACTGTTTTGTGAAATTTAGAATCCAGTTCAATTATCTGCAGTTGTATGCATAAAATCACTATTGTCTAATCAGGATCTTGCAGCCAAAACATAGCAGAAGCACTACATCAAATTATTCCTCCTCAGCTAGCTTCTACTCAGGAAGCGTGCAAAATGAGCTCTCCATGAACAGCAGGCAGACACGTGTATTTCCTGGCCTCTTTTCTGCACAGTGTCTCAGCAATTTTCCGTACGGTGCCGCATCAGAATTTGACACCAAGAACATACACCACCGATTTCTTCCAGGGTATAGCTCATTGTAGACTGCGTAAAGGCATAGACTGAGCTAATGAAATGGTTAAGCTGACCCTTAGAACTTACGCTGCACGTTAAAACACTCTGCTAAATACACATAACTACACATGCGTAAGGACAGTTAAAAAAGAAACTTCAGAACATCTCCCCACAAACAATGTGCTCTCTGCAGTCCCAGGGAATTTCACAGTTTACCTACAAACAAAACATCCTTCCTACTCATTTAATGACCACCTTTAATTACATCAATACTTCAAAGTCTGAAATCTCACAGTATATTTCAACTTTTCCTCTCTTGCATACTAAAACCCAGTTATTTCTACATACTTCATAACTTCTGCAAAAAGACTGGTTCTGGTCCTGCATCCCTTTCATTACAGGGGTTGTGCTGAAGTCCCTTGTGATTTTGACTATAAACACAAGATATGCCAAGGAAAACAGATACTGTATGCCACCTTCTCACTCTGAATTTTTACTTTTGGAATCAGCTTCTTGTCTTGCTCCTGTTTGTTTTCAGAACAAAAATTTCATGTATGAGCAGCTGAAAAAAAACTCAGTTACAAAAAGAAGATTGATACTATTCTTATAGTCTCTGAGCATGCGCCTTCATGTCTTTTCTATTCCAATCTGTTCCCTCCTCTCTCAAGCCTAAACATCAGCAGTGCAAACCCCAGGTGCTTCATTTTCTACAAGGAATGCCAGGCCAGTCTGCCCATGAATGTGATACGGGGTGACATCCTGAACTGCGGCAAGCTGCATTTACCAAAGGCCATCCATCTGCCGCTGCCACATGGAAGGTCCCTTACTTGTGTTCTTTTGAAACATCTGCGCAGAAGTAAAATCTTCTCCATTTTGACTGATACAGAGACTCTAGGGAGTTGTAATACAACATCAAAGAAAGAGGTGCAAGCTCACGAAATTTTCTGCCATCTTGCAGCAGCTCTGATCTGTCTGTGTGTTTCTGCAGCCACAGGCAGGAGCTCTGCACTCTGTGCCCAACGTCGAGCTGCTGCCAAACCTGCAGAAGGCTGGCATCCAAATGCCACTCGCGGAGAACGCTGACTGTGGGAGAGAGAAACCACGGCGCGAGTACCCTGCTGGCTGTGAGGATGTTGGACAGCAACCACTAAACCATGCAGCTCTCAAATCAACTTTTTAGCTATTTTAATAGAGGACAGCATTTGCACATTAAAAACAACAACCACCAAGAAATCTCTGTCATTCTGATCTGTTTCAGCTATAGCAAATGTTTGTCTATGTATGAATGGAGCAGAATGGTCAATGGCATTTGAGATTTACTTTTTGAGGAAGAGGAGGACATGGGAAAAAAATAGCAGAATTGGGTTCAGCTGGTTCCCAGCCACAGCAAAGTGCTTTAAATAGTCATGCTTTTCTCATCGATTCCAGTAAAGCAGATGAGCACAAACAAAAGCAGCATGAGGGCCTTCCCTTAATGAGGGTCTGCTTGTTTCTTACAGCCAGCTGCCAGAATTTATTGAGTCTGCCATTAGGTAGACACGTTCAATGAGCAAGGGAGGAGAAAACAAGGCTGTCTGATAAAGCAATTGCATGTATTGTTTTACTTTTGGTCTTTTCTGATAGTGACTGCATTGATAATATATTGAACAGAACCTGGAAGCAACATTTCGTACTTGCAAATTGTTTGTTTCCCAGTCGTCACCACAGGTGTATGTCACCTAAAAGCTGGACTCTCAATCTATGTTGATGAACGCTGCATATGAAGAACTCCCCAAACCTGAGAATCTTGCATTAATTCTGCCACTTGTCCATGAAAAAGTTATATACTCATCATCTGTCTAAATCAACATTAAGAGCTTTCAGATTATGATGGCGGAGAAAGTGGTCACTGTGTACAAGTGTCTGGTGAACCAGAGTGTTGGCATTCTTGCTGGCACACTGCACACACTGGTGTTCATCATCCACATTAACTAGGTTACTTAGAGGTCAAATCTGTGTTCTTGTCATTATAACAGTTCACTTAACTCTGTGTTCAGGAACGGCAAGAATAGAGCTACCAGCAGGAGCTGCTAGGGATGCTTCCCGTGCAGCATCCCCCCGGCAGCTGCCTGGCCCCACTGGGCGGCACAGGCACTCTATTCCATTCCTGTATTTTTTCCCTGCTTGCTTTTAGGCTGCTTGGTGGGAAAAAATTGTCATTAAATGTGTCAAGCTCACTAGAAAATAAGGATAGCCCCTTAAAATAATCTCTAAGTTTCGGTCTTCAGGACTGATTGCTCTGTGGTGGCTGATTAAAGCTCCAGTTAAGCTCTCCCTGCCTTTACACTCCAAATGCACTGGTTGATCCAGGTTAATTACTGTGACAGCTTCTTAAATGCACCATAGAGAAGTTTATGGCATCTCTTCTGAGCCAGGAATAAGGTCAAGAGCACTTATAAAGCTTGTCCTGGTTACCTCACATTTAAGTTGCTCCCCTTAACATACTCTTTTTGGAGAGTACTGATCTCACATATACATTTGTGGAGAAAAACCAGAGTGCCTGACAGAAGGGAAATGGAAGTTTGATGGTCATAAGCAGACAGAAGTGCTCAGGAGCTGTGGCAAACCCAGCAGGCAGGGACATAAGCAGTTATGCCACCTGCCAAGAGCTGGAGTCCCTTCCAGCATGAGAGATTCATAGAGTTTGAAAGATCATTTCCATGATAATAAAGGCTGAAGGTTTAAACAAAGATGTGATGACTTTTAAATAAAAACACATTTGCTTCCATTTGGTATATATTTTTTGTTAAAATGAGACAGTTGCACTTAGTATCTTCTAATTACTTCCTATACTATTTTCATACCAATGAGAAAATTAAATTAAAAGTATGATTTCCCTTCACTCTTCTGAAGCTTTCAAACTGACTGCATAATTAAATGAACAAGTGAGAACAACTTGCTTCTAATATTTGTACAATGGAAAACACAGTTTCCAAGGAGAAGAGGCATAATCCTGCATGCCCTGAACCTCAAACCTGCACACAGCCAGCGCTGCGAAGAGCACCAATCCCCAGAGACACCGGCTGAAGTAACTGCTGGTCCTCTGAAGGACTCACTGGGCTGTCTTGCTAGCTTGGAGTCGGAATGAATCACTGCAAGAATGCCCAAGGAGGAGATCTGGGTGCTGAGGAGGAGACTTGCAAAAGGTTTTGCTTATGTTTTTCCACTGATGCACACAGTCATTGGAGCGTCCAGCTATGTCACTCGTATCAGTGTCGGATAAGCTATCGCAAAGGCCATGTGTGCGCTTAATCACCCTGGTGGTACAGGTCACGGCTCTGCCCATGAGTTACTGTCAGCTCCTGCTGCTTTGAAGCTGCTCATTGCTTTATAATAATGATCCTTTTGGGTCTCATTTTTCCATAAAAGAGACTTTGAGGCCACCTAGTCTGGCCTTCTGTGTATCCGATATCCTTAAATTGCATGCCAGTACCCAGCCTATAATTTAATCAGGCCAAATACTTGCATTATTTAGAATAAAAGAAAAAAGTTGACACTAGAACTGTGTTCCAGAGAATAAGTGATGCAATGGCAAAACTGAAGGAGGTAGCACATATGCAGATATTTCCATGTGCTGAAAGTAAAATCCACCTGCTACAGAGCAAGTGAAAAGCCTAAAGTCTCTGTCAGCTCAGCTGGGGTAGAAGGATATCAGCTCAGAGCTGGTGATTAAGTTCACCTCTGGACACATGAGCAGTTTGGCACACAAGATGTGCCAGAGATACTAAAAAGGCATTGACACCAGCCTTCTGGATTCTTTCTGGATGTTCACATTTAGCCTAATCATTCGCTCTGCTTGGAACTTAACAAAGGAGATCTCATCAGGCTAATTTACTTGAAAATGTTTAAACCCGTGCCAAGCTAGTCAGCCCTCTGGATGACCATTTCAATCTCCTCCCCTGAATAGAGCTGCTCTGAAATTAAAGAGAAATTTACCCCCAAAAGAATTTAGATACCACAAAGGGTACATACAGTAAAAATCTCATCCCAGCTCTGAGGAATCTAGCACTGCACAAGCAGAATTTAACCTCATCACCATCCAAGTTAGCAAGCAGCTTTTCACTGCTTTCGCTCAGCCCATGTCAAGCACCTGCAGCAATCGTAAGTGTGCTGATGGTGCCTAAGCAGACTGCATCTACCTTGTAGGAGTTTGGAATAAACACTGCTGCTAGGCTGAGCTACCGCTCAGGACTTTGGAAGTCCTCTCACTTGCTGTAAAGGACATGAACAGTATTCCTACGCTGTGAAGGAAAGCCCAAGCAAGCAGCAAGTTACCACCCAGCCTTGCCTGCTCATTGTCACGAAATAAGGTTTAGTTCACTGGGTTTTAACAGGGAATGCACATGTACTCTGTTGGAGACGCCACAGTCACCTACTGGTAATTAACATCAACTTACTGCAAGGGCAAATGATGACATTACCCTCAGCAAGTTCTACAAGCAGCAGGAACAAGAAAGCAAGCTCTGAAACAAGTGCCGGCATTCAGTGGGGTGCCCTGCATGGCACAGCTCCCCAGTCTCCCGCTGTGGCTTTGGGTAGGTTAGTACTACCGGCTGCTTTGCCAGGGGCAGAGAGTACAGCAGGTTTGCCTCCAGTAACAAAGTCGTCACAGGATGACAAACAAGTTACTTATGGTTAACTGGAGAGGAGGCGGGACTAGATTTGGGCTGAATGTGTGGGCCTCACTGTAAATGCACTGAGATTTTTGCAAAGCTGAAGAATACATAATGCACAAATACTTTTGGGGTGATGCATCTTTACACATTTCTCGTATTAATGGTTACGTCAGGTTACCGATCCTCAAAACATCCCCTCCAACATCAACCTCACATTCAGAAAATAAGCCTGCTTTAGAAGGGCTGGCTATCACTGGCACTCCCATTTTGACTGGTACAGCTGATATCTCAATAACCATCTTCAAACCATTTATAAATCATAGTTAGCTGTATTTTGCCAAACAGTTTTGGTGCAAATATTTAAAATTACTCAAACAGCAAGTACTGTACGCATCCAGAACACACTACAGAGGTGGAAACTGAGGCATGGGTACATTTCAATACTTTTTTCCTATTTACCCAACAAATATTAAAATTAGAAGTCCCCTTGAAGTATCCTGTAGCAGCTCCTACAGAGCCTGATGCACTACCCTGTCAATGAAGATTTATATACTAGTCATGCATTTGTTTTCCAGTGGAGCTCACTGAGGCTGCAGTAATACTTCTCCTTCCCCTCTGACCTCTGCTGTGAGTCACTGAAGCCTCTGCTGTCTGAGTAGGAGCGAGAGCATCCTCACGCTCTGTGCACACAGGCAGCCAGGGACCTCAGCACAGCAGAGGGGAGCAGGAGGCAGGAGGAGGTGACTCAGGCTGGAGCATCCAGGGGCAGTACTGCCATGGCAACTGTGCTTTAACCATCGGATTACTCAAGACTAGGCAGCCTTTAATTAATGACTTTATTCTGACTCCTTCCTTTCTCCCACAGTCGTAACATTTACTGCACTCCCTACGCAAGCCACTGAAAGACCTCAAACAGACAGCAAACAGCAGAGACTACAGCCTGTCCAAACAGCATATGGGAAAAAGCCCTGAGCTTCAAGCAGCACGGATGAAGCAGGGCTGGCTACAGCTGCTGGCGCGACCGCTGCCTCAAGGAAGGGCAGTGTCAAGGTGATGCTACACCACCTAGATCTGCCTAGAGCTTGTGTTCTCATCACTGAAATTCACTGCCAGCACCTGTCAGCCTCTCATAGCCAGGAAGTCCCTTCAGCATCAGAGCAAGGAAGGAAAAGCTATACTTGGAAACAGAAGCTCTCAAGCATGCCCTCAGTCATATCGCTGATCATAGGAAGAAGAGGTCAGGGTTTGTCCACTCTCCTCCCAGTGGGATGACTGAGATCTACCATGAATAAGTTTACATCTTCTGGTAGATGGACAGTAGGCCACTAACCTCCAGGAATCCAAAGACCACAAGCTGGAAGTCACTATAGCACAGAGTTCAAAACTGAAGACACAGTTGGAAACATTGGCATTTTTTGCCGTTTCAGTATTAGGTGAAAGTCTATACACACAATCATTCAGGAAAGAGAGATGCAAAATCAAAGACAACAAGAAATGCTAACCCTCTACATGCTTCAGTTTTTAGTAATTACACTTCCGAAATGCTTTACAATAAAGGAAATTCCGGTCACAGCATGCACTATGAATACAGAGTGGATGATAAAAGTCATTTTTTAATGAAGAAAAATCAACTTGGGACAAGGTATACAACAGGTACTGTAAAGATCCACTTTTAACAACGAGGAACTGAAATTCACAGCCTGGAGTAACAGACCAGCTGGTAAGTTCTATAGACTAAATAGCTAAGTGTGCAAGGAAGACAAGAAAAATTGGAACATGTAGCAACTTCCTTTTTCAGATGTTAAAACCTGCATTCTCACAGGCCTGATTTAAGCATTTTTAAACTCATTGCTAAATCGTTGCATAGCCAGAACAGCACATATCCATTGCAAGTTTTCAGAACTGTTCAGCTGTACCCTGTTCTTCCAGGAGAGCTGAGTGGAGCGACATCACCATTCCCTGAGTACGTGGCCTTTGCAGAGTTACCATTACAGGTTTTTAGGACTGGCTCCTCGGCAATGAAATTTCTAATAGTTGAAAGATGGATTAATCTGTTCTGAATTAGAAGGTCATTACACATACCACAACTATATGCATGTGGCCACTGATGCTCATCCTACCTTCAGATACATCACCAAAAGAAGTCTCTAGTCACACTACAGAGACTGGATCTCCTCGCTAACCCTTTGCGCTACCTTTCCAGGTAATACCTGCTGCTCTCAACCATTTTTATGCTGCTAGGGAAAGGGCTGCAGATCTACTAGCAGCAGTAAGTGGCACCGCATTGAGAATCTCTTTTTTCCCCTTTAACTTAAAGCGCTCAGTTGATCTCTGCTTTACATCTATCAAATAGGTTTAAAAATAAATGGTACTGCTAATACATGCAAGGTATGCAATAGGAAACAGGAGAATGAGACCAGCATTGGCCTCCTAATTGCTTGACGTCCACAGCAAGAAATGATCTAACTGTGGTGGATACAACCACAGCTCTGTTCTTTCAAGACTTCAGACTTTGAACCTTGAGGTCAAATTGTAAAGTGCTTTTCCCTTCATGTAGATAGCACAAAAGAATTCTCCAGATACAAGTCAAGCCTTTAGCTAAAAGCTCTGGCTTGTGACGAGCTCCCTGTTTAATCTCAGCACTGAGTGATGTAAACCAGCATCTGGGCTTCCCCCTCTACTCTCATATGCCATTGACTCTGTCTCCCAGAAATCACTCGCCCAAGGTTCAGGACTCCTGCTGAACTTGCCTTACTAGGGCCAAATGACTGAACTGCCCAGAAGAAATTCCTGAGGACAGTCTAAAGAGATGGTGACTTATTTTGGCTCAGGGAAGAACAGGGACACATTTGTTCTCCCAAACATCACTCTCTCTTGAATGAGAGTTACAGAGAAAAACCTGTCTGGGTGCAGATGAAGAACATGACTAACAAAGTGTTCTCTCCAATGAGAGGACATTTTCTTGTCCTGCACGTCATACCTGAGACACAGTGGCGTTTGATGTTAACAAGGTAGAACTAAACTATTTACATGATGACCCATAGAAGATCAAACTTATTTTCAAAATGACCAGTCTAGTTGTAATAAAGAACATTGAGCTTTTGTTGTTTTGATCTGACTCCATTTACATATGCAAACTGGGAGAAGAATCACAATTTTAATTTGAACCCAGTTCAGACTGACTTGAAAGATTTGTTACACATCACACCACAGACTAATCAGAGTTCACGATCTTGTTAGCAGACAAAATATAGAAAATAGGTAGAAACTGATGCCGTTCATGGTGACAGACTGGCCTCAGTCTCCTGAAATTCAGCATAAACAGTAACTGCCATCCAGCTACAAGGAGCAACTAAGCTGCTCTGTGTAATGGCACAGCTGAAACAACAGCAGCTTCATCCCCAAACCAGATGTAACCACTCAAAACAAAGCCACATGCAGGGAAGACTGAGGGAGACAGAGGTCACCATAAGGAAATGCTGCTACTCTGCCAAGATCCGGGTTTATGAGAAGGACTAGAGAGCTTGAGAGAATGCAAACACGGCTATACTAATGTAATAGCAGATACCTTAAAACGGAACTTTACACACTGTCAGCGAAGCTAAGGTAGAAATCCTTGCAACAAAAACATTTGTTAAGAGAATTCCTGATGAGCGAAAGTAGTTAGTAAAGTGACTGAACTACCAGTATGGCACGATGTTGTCCACTGCAGAGAAGTGTGATTTAATCACTTTTGGAAAAATAAATTCAGTCCCAGTCTAATCCTCACAGACTTCACCTTTGAAATGTCAGCTCTGAATACACATTCTACTTGATTTACCCATTTGCCAGATTTAACATTCAACAACAGAAGCCTGCCTCTTTACAGAGCCAGGTCAGGAGTTGGTAATGAAGAAACAGAACTACAGGATGTTACAAAATGGACCTAGGGATATGGTCCAAGTGAGGATGAGTAATGGTACCTATTTCTTCAGATGTGTGTCAAAACCAACCATCATTAAGAGGTTTGGAC
Organism: Steatornis caripensis; assembly: GCA_013398225.1. Lineage (NCBI taxonomy): Eukaryota > Metazoa > Chordata > Aves > Caprimulgiformes > Steatornithidae > Steatornis > Steatornis caripensis. The sequence continues at coordinate 9,212 of VZSC01003629.1, forward strand.
TGCTAATCTTAAAATCTAACAGCATTGCAAATCTTAAGTTGAAGGACAGAAAGAGTTATGATTCATAAAGAGGCTTTTAAGAAGATGAGTCTAAGCCTGGCACTGGAACAGCTCAGGTAGTGCTCTCACTGTAGCTTAGGTAATCATTCAGGTCAATTAAAAGCTACAAAACTAGCTCTAAAGATTGCATGTGCATTTGTAACAGCTGTTTATATTTTACTGAGCCTAGTAACCTCAGCTGAATGGGAGGCCCCAGTGTGCCACGCAGAGCCCAAACATCTAGCAAAAGCAGTTGCAAAGAGATTAGAAACTAAACCAGCAGTTTTATTATTTCTATTTCAGAGTTCAAAGTTACAAATGCATATCTGGCTCCACTGCACCTAATGTATAGGAGCCCAGCTGCATTTACCGTCACGTATTCTGCTCTCTCCAGTGACCTCAAGCCCAGGTACCTCTTAAAGCACTTGCAGTCAGACAGGCCCAGCCCAGGCGCAATTGACTGCCCAGGCACCTCACCCAGCCTCTGCAGCAGAGCAAATACTCCTCATCTCCTAGTCCTCACCCCCCGCTCTCCACAGAAACCCTTCTTTGTTTGCAGGTGCTTCCCCACAGAAACCCCATACAGGTGACCAGTACCATCATTGCCACTGACCTACAACTCATAAGCAGCTGCAGTCTTACTGGAGAGAAAGATCTGCCTTAAAGAACTTGAGTTTCTTGTTTCCACTGTCAGATTTAATGTAAATACCAAACCAAAACATCAAGAAAAAAAGGAAAAGTTTACAAGTTCATAAAGAAAAGCTGAAAACTGCTGGTTTTTTCAGGCCACTGAAGCACTGGAGAACATCATGTGTATTCATGGTGTGGATTGTACAAAGAATTCAAAAATCATTAACTGGAAAGTAGCATTTCTTTAATTTGATTGTTATTTTTTGGACAGAAGGATTTAAACTATTTCCAAACGGCCCACTATTGAAAGTGCTTTCCAACTCCTACTTTGAAGCAAGCCTAATAGCTGCAAACACCATGGATTTAAAAGGTCACTGCATAATCCAATCTCAGTGATTAACATTTTCCTTTGTAGTTATGACCGTAATAAAATAATGATCCCAATTCACAGGACGATTAAACTCATCTATTAATTTTACTTCAGTAAAACAGGCTGAAGAATCTTCAAACCAAGCTAGCTGAAGCAGTTCACGACACCTTATCCTTCAAGGAAGTGAATTTTGTCAGTTAAAACAAAAAACTAGTTCTTGTTCAAACCCAGCTTTTTCCTATTCAAAGCTGTGAAATAAGACTCCAATTTTTGTACCTCATTCAGAGCCAGCACCTAAGAACTACTGCTGAACATTATTCTTCTGCCTGCTAATTTTAAGGCACTCATTATTGCCCTAGGAGGCATATAATTGTTTACTGTAAAAGCCCCCATGCTCTTTGAGCCATTTGTACAAATATTCACTGAGACTAGTAAGTGCACTTGATAGGTGGTGAAAAACCCTGCAACTGCACAAAATCATTCCCCCAGAGACACGTGGTATCTGCAATCACATCTTTCCATGAGAAAGATGATTTTAGCAGATTTCTCTTTATTTTTCTCAGATTTCATGTATTTCTCAGCACTAGCTTGGACTGATTACATGAACAGACCTCTCCCTCACTCAGCAATTAATACACAATACTCTACTTTTTTAAAGTTTTCTTTTTTTCTTTTGTACTCAATTTACATTTCATACTAATCAGTCACATAAGTGAACAGAAATATACTGATAGTATGAAATGCTACTTTTAATGAAGGAAAATTAATCTCTTACCCTGATAGACAACTAAAATAGTAATTAATGAAAGCAGTTGGCAACTAGGTCACAACAGCTGAGAGATTAATATATTCAGTACTTCTTGTTTCTTAATTCATACATTAAATGCTGGTGGTCATCTTGCCGAGTTTAATCTATATGACTAAACATATGGAAGTGAGGTGAGGAGAAGAAAAAAGTCTAATCAGCTCTTTTTGCATAGTCACATCGTCTCGCATTCTGCCGCAGAAGAGGACAGAAGCAACAAAAAGGTCTGAGTACCCATCCCACAATGCCATCCTAATCCCTCAGGATCCATGCAAGAAGAGGACCAAATCATGACAATAACCTTTTTTTTCCTTACACAAAAGCCATTGGAGAGGCACAGACACAGCCTTACAGACGCTGTGGCTCCAGAGGGCTCCTCTGACTCTGCTCCTGACATGTGCTTGAATCCTTTGAGCTTTTGTTCCCAGCTATGGAGCTGCTGAGTTAAGCTTCATGTTTTGTACCTGCAAGGTCAAGCCACTCCTGACCACTTTGGTCTTCTGATGGATTCCTTTACCCCTTGCTCCACCTCCTTGACCTTCTCTTTCCTTTTTTTATGTGGCATGCTCTTCTGGAAGCAAGATACCAAACAATACATAGAGTCAACAAAGGCATCACTTAGCAGTGCTATGTTCAAGATGATTTTTGCATTTTTTGATGGAGAAAAGCATCCTGGCAGTTGTAACCAGTGTAACAAACAGGTAGGCCTCAAGGATTTTACATAATTTTACAAGAAAGTCAACCTTGATACCAAATGCTAATTAATTCCATGATTACTTCCTAATGAAACAAACCTGCTAGGGATGCTCACCAGGAAACAGCAGAAAACTGATTCTGAGAAACTGACAATACCTTGCCAGGCTCTTCATGTGACATGGGAGTTAGAAAATGATTCAGAGCAGCTTGAAAGAATTGCTTAACAGGAAAGGTGATGTGAGGCAATTCCAGCAACCTTGTATGACTAAGAACAGTACAGGTGTTTGCATAAAGTGTTTGGGCTCTTTCAGGTACTTCCTCCCATCGCTCACTTGCCATCTTGAAAATATTTGTTCAGCTGCTGCTAACGACAAGCACTCACAGGCTGAGATAGGTCTCGCACACCACTCTGTTCAGGTGAATTAGCTGATGGCACCAGTTTGTTCTGCAAGTCTTCCACTCGATCAGGTTGGATGGCCAGCAGTGGAGTTCATCTAAGGAAAACGAAAATCCCTGGTGCCAAAGAATAAAGTGACAGATTGGAACAGTCTATTTTAGAAAAGAGCTGCCATGTCTAGTCAGTATCACACACAGATTCACTGCACAGGAAAAAATGGATGCCAGACCAAGCTTGGAAGCCAAAGCCAAAAGTATATGGAGAATTTCAGCCAGGAAAGGGAAGGAAAAATGCTTTTCTGCATTGAATTGCAGGGAGCAAGTGTTCCTATTTCACTAATGTTCTTCATTTTGCTCCCTTCATTTCTTTTCATCTTTTTAAGGACACAAGACACTAGCACAGATGATGCTATGCATGACCAAATTTGAAATTGAAGGGAAGCAAAAATTATTTGATGTGAACAGCAAGCAAATCAAAGGGACCCTATTCCAATTCAGGTTTCAGCATCTCACATAACCTTCTGCCACTATCCTGCATCTAAACTCTGTAGAAAAGAAGAATCACTATAGAAAGCTTTCATACAAAATTCCCCAGTTCAGCCCACCCACCAAGCAAAATTTTCTTTTCTTTGATCTCATTTCTTTTACGGAAGAGCAAAACAATTTAAATATGAATCCTAACTATGAAACTATTGATCATCTATTTCTTTCCAACTGATGATATTAATCTAGTGTTCCTATTTATTACTCTATGCCACTGTGTATTTTACTGCTTACCTTTGCACCCATTGTTTCAGTGTAAAAAACCCAATTTGATATACTCTTGGGTGTTTGGGCATAAATCCAGCATGATTATCCTGTAAGGTTAAGGTGCTGTTACATAGATTACCTGCCCACCAAAACACATTTGCAGCACATATAACTGAAGGCTGTAAGGTGACAGTATGCTATTACAGCTTCTGATAGAAACACGCAGGGATTCTTTACATTTTCACATACTGACAGCAAGTCATTTAATTTTTTGTTTCACACATTGGCTTTCCATTTTGATACACTTAATTAATTCACATTTATTATAAATTGATAAATGTATCAAAATTAAATGCATCAAATTACATTAAATTTAAGTAATAAATTTATCAAAATGTATTCAACATTTATTATAAATAAATGTGAAATCTAATGTAACTAGTACAGTCCAGCTGAAAATCTACCTCCTCTCATTGCAGCTCTGGCCAGCTAAGTACTTTCAGTTGCAAGTCCAGTGAAAATTAACTGCTTCCAGGAACCACCACTGTCCAGACCTCCATACACATACAGCCTAATGATTCACATTTAGCATCTGACCTATCACTGGTTTAATACTAGAGATAACCACTGCTTTAAGCACTCCAATTTGTTAACTTCAGCTCTAGAATTAGCTGACTAACACCTGTTTACAAGTCTGACATTCATGTTTGCAAATTCAGAGCATAAGCTAGTGACATACCTGGTTTACTACCATACTGTTCAGGGCATTTCCTTTCTATATTCTTGACTGTGGCAATATGTCCCAGACAGTCTGTCCATACTTTACTCCATTTTGATGGGACTTCAGATAGTGCTGGGTAAAAGCACAGGAAGTGCCAATCCTATCATGGGGGGGGTGGTGGTGATGGTGTGGAATAAAAAAAAAATTTACAGATAGTACCTGATCAATCTGATAGCCTTCTGTNTACCATACTGTTCTGGGCATTTCCTTTCTATATTCTTGACTGTGGCAATATGTCCCAGACAGTCTGTCCATACTTTACTCCATTTTGATGGGACTTCAGATAGTGCTGGGTAAAAGCACAGGAAGTGCCAATCCTATCATGGGGGGGGTGGTGGTGATGGTGTGGAATAAAAAAAAAATTTACAGATAGTACCTGATCAATCTGATAGCCTTCTGTGATGGCATGACTGGTTGGATAGACGACAGGAGAGCAGTGAATGTTGTCTGTCTTGACTTCAGCAAGGCTTTTGACACTGTCTCCCACAACATCCTCGCAGGTAAGCTTAGGAAGTGTGGGCTAGATGAGTGGACAGTGAGGTGGATCGAGAACTGGCTGAATGGCAGAGCTCAGCAGGTTGC
>VZSC01003629.1:15083-25182 GCA_013398225.1 Steatornis caripensis
GGATCTCATCAACGCTGATCAATATCTAAAGGGCGGGTGTCAAGAGGACGGGGCCAGAGTCTTTTCAGTGGTGCCCAGCGACAGGACAAGGGGCCATGGGCACAAACTGGAGCACAGGCAGTTCCATTCGAATGTGAGGAAGAACTTCTTTACTGTGAGGGTGACAGAGCCCTGGCACAGGCTGCCTAGAGAGGCTGTGGAGTCTCCTCTGGGGAGATTCAAACCCGCCTGGATGCATTCCTGTGCACCCTGCTCTGGGGGCACCTGCTTTAGCAGGGGGGTTGGACTGGGTGGTCTCCAGAGGGCCCTTCAAACCCCTACCAATCTGTGAATCTTAATTAAGGAGCTCTCAGCAGCTACTTCAGTACAGGCAGTCTTCAGCCGAGTCAAATCATCAAGAATATTGTTTTACTGGTGATATTTCATATATATTTTAACACAGAGGCTCTCAGAGGCCTTCATATACTCCCATATGCCATATAGTCATACGCACATAGCCACAACTATTGCAAAGACTAATCACACAAAGTACGGTGGAGCAACGACTAACAGGTCATTGCAGCAAGTACTTTACGGGGCGAGGGCTGAGCAGTGAGGGGGGGATCTAGCCAAAGAAAAAAAATCAGACTGGCACCTGAAGAGATTCAGAAGGAACAGGGAAGTAGGGAATACTTCGGCACTTAAATATCTAGTCCTGGGTATTTATGTGTGAGAGGAGTCCTCACCCAAGAATGGACTCCACAGCTGAAATTCTTTGAGGAGGAAGAAGCTATTCCAATTATAATGACTTTATATACTCACTTAAATCTGACTCCACAAACCATACCAATGCTTGAACAAACAAGCCTATCCCTAATTAGATGTGTTAATGCAGAAAGTATGGTATTTGCACACCGCGCAGGAGGATGGAAGTTTACAGTACATAAGGAAGCACTATCCTCTGTCTTTAGGAAAAAATGACATGAGAATATTCCCAAGAGGGCAGACTTGGTACTTGCCAGAATAGTTAATAATATACAGGTAGGATTATATATCCCTTTGGACAACTGGTCTACAATAAAGCATGGAAACAGAGTGTTCTTCAAATACCCTGGGAATGCTAAAAAAACAAAACCAAAACTCCTCCCAAAAGACCTAAGTCCCTTCACATAAAAACCCTTTCTCATTTTTGTTTTTGCTTTTTAACTTGCAGGCAAAACAAGTCACATACTGACACACTTTTCAGTGGCCCAGAAAAACAAGCACCTCTGAGATACATCAGTAACTAAGCTATGACATACTAAGAAGCCAGCATCCTTATGCTTCTAGCAAAACTGCTGTAAAGACTGTAACCTCTGGCAGAGAGGCATAGTGTAAAACTGAAAGCAGTAAAGCCTCAAGTTGCTGTCCCACAGGCCACCTTCACCCCTTTATTAACTCCTCATCTTGTATTCTGACTTAATAAACTGTCAGGGTGCTCTGGAGCTCATTCAGAGGCTACCTTCATGGAGAATCTTTGCTACACGACATTTCCTCTGTGTCATATCGCAGAGACTAACTCAAGCCTGCTCAGATTTTAACAGAAAGGAATTTATAAAATACTATGGGGCCAGCCAGAGAGCACAGTAGAAGTACTGCTTAGACAAGCCCAGAGATCTTTACGCCATCACAGGAAAACACTCTTCTACAGAGTTACAGTTTCTATGTTAAAATAATGAACTGTAGTCCAGAAACAGCACAACAGATGGAGTTACTGGAAGAAATATTCGTATAAATTAAATTTAGAGGGCTTGTGCTCAGAGTAGCATCTTGAATCATTACACATGTCACTCAGAACTACAGCTCTCCGTTTTCTTGTAAAAGCCTAGGAAACTGTTGCTGTCAGGGAGTTCCAGCTGCTGTGCTGTAACGTCGCTTGGAAACTTTGCATCAGTTACTGCGGAGCAGGCTGACCAGCTGGCTTCGCCTGAGCCCCGCGCCGGAGCCCCACTGCGCCGGGGGGATCCCAAGGCACCGTGAGCGTTCACCCCGCAAAGGAGGGCTCCGGCCGCGCAGGGCTAACAGCTCGGAGATCTCTGGCTGGAATCGAGCAGCTGTTGCCACTCGAGGGCAGCATTTCAGTAGAAAACACATGGGAACAAAAATGAAGGACAAACTGCCCGGCTGGTTTAGCTCACCATGAAGATTTTGTTTGCAGGTTGATCTCAAAGCTTTCTGCATCTATATAAACCGTGTGGCTATAGAAGCAGAGTACTGAAGTGTAAGCAATGAAGGAATAAGAGGCCAGTACCAGATAAACAAGAGCAGAGACTGTGTTTGCATGCCTTAGCTACCAGAAGGAAAGGCAGACACACCCACACCCTAGTCTCCCACCCTTCTCCCCAGTGGAAGCAATTTACCTGAGGGGGGAGGTTAGTTTTCACTCATGTCAGCCAGCTGTCTTCTACAAGATCACAGAAAGCTGTTGTACAATTGCAACTTTAAAAGCTATGGAAGAGCACCCAGAAACTGTCAGGATACGAAACAATGACCCACTTGGTCCATCATCACCTTCTCACTTCCAGTAACACCATTGTAGTATTTCTAAGGCCAACTCCTCAGTGCCTGAAGTGAGAAGCCTGTAATAAAAAGCATGAAAGCTTCTGGATTAGTGCCCTATTTACACCAGCTAAAAATAGCCACAGGCCAAAAACATACCCCAGCTTTGGACACTGAATGATAACATGAGCTATAAGGCCAATTAGGCCAAATTAAAATATTCCCACAGGAAGAAAATATACACTAGTAAATATCCTGGAAGGCAAAGAGAGCTCTTGGAATAGAAACTTGCTACACAGCTTCACTGCACCCATGTCACTGTTTTGTTGTTTTACTCAAAGAGCAGCTTTCCTCCTTACCAGTGACAGGCTGCTCTCAGAGGAGCATCCCAAGGGCCACCCCCTCACACCTGGGGAAGCTGCGATCTGAGGCACCCTCTGCACTCAAGACATTTTGGAAGTGACTCACAGCAAAGGGTTAATTTGAGTTGCTCTTTCCAAGGCAAGAGTTAAATTTGTTTTTCCTTGAAGGAAAAGATTCATAAACAGAACCCCATCCCCCTTATTTTCAACTGTTGCTCTTTCTAAGCTCTTTTTCCTCCAGACACATATACACCCTGCAAGCAAACATTGCAAGAGCGAGAATCAGCATGCTGCTTCTAGCTCTTCTTTCAAATTGGCAGGGGACTGCTCAAGTATCTGTAAGCAGCTGAAGATTTACAGCTTGAATTTCAAAGTCACAGTCTTAATCACCTAAGTGACTCCACAGATAAGAAATGAACTGGAGTCTAGGGGACAGACCAAGTCTCCTGGCAGTTCAGGTTCTGTCTTAGACTACTTCAGCTCCACAGCTGAAGCCAGATCCAACCTGAAGGATAAAGGGCAACAAAAAGATAGAAATGTAGGATGAGGATGGACAGTTAAGAGAAATAAGGTCAGCGAGCAGGCAAAAGAAAGAGTAAGTAGAGTTTAGTAGGTAGCACATGGAGATGAAAAGCTTGATATTCTGATCTGGATTTTTGCATGTCTGCTGACTTAATTTCTGTCATTGGGGAATTTCTGGACAGCTTCTTTGGATTCCCTGATGAAGCAGTTTGAGGTACACTTTGATAAAGGACAGACCTTTGAAAAATCACTAGTTGATTGCTATTGTACTCAACCCTAAGACTGAGGGAAGTGTTAAAAGTGCTGTTTGATTATTATTTTTAAGTCTTCCTGAGCTAAAACCTAAAGCCATGTATAAAATAAACAAGTGATTCTTGACCTGTTAGGACAGGTTATACAAAACTGTTTGTAAAACTAAGCCTTAAAAAATGAATTGTAATAACATATATAAGTAAAGCAGTCTTTTCCTCTGTGGTTCTTCACTTGATTAAGAAAGTTCCCTTTGGCTCTAGACAGAGCTGTGGCTGGAACTACTTTGGCAAAGCAAGTGCATAGTGACACTTCTACAGAAAAAGCATCCACTGACAAATGAATATTGAGACGGCTTTTTTTTTAATATCTGTATGAATAAACCATTTTTAGTGGTGAATCACCTGTTTCCAGCTTTTCCAATAAAATACTCTCCAACTGAAAGTATTGAGAGTGAAAAAGCCACTCACAGAGGAGTAATGGGGTGAAGACAAGCCAATTCCTCATTACCAGCTGTCTGGCTGTTTCGCACAGCTCTCCCGCACGACAGAGCTGGCTGCCTTATGCTCATTGTTGGGTTTACACATCAGCAGAGGTGCCATTAACTATCATATTACATCCAGATCTATTGTATTCATTGCTTTTTAATTAAAAGAGGTTAAACCAGGGGTTAATTGCACTGAATTTGAATTCAGCAGGGAAAGGAAGACATTATTGTTAACGGCACCAGAAGACTCAGCAGCAATGCCAGAGTGGGATAATGGTGAGGAGCCTGCATATAGAGGCCTTAGCTGGGGTGCAGGTGCATGTGAACAGAGGAGGCTTATGGGGTGCAGCAGTTAGCACGGACAGGCGAGGCAGTGTGAATACAAACACAGAGAAGCTAAATTACAAACATGTTTGAACTTAGAAGTATTCTGCAATGACTAATATTCCAATGTAATACACAGGAACTGATTTTGCCATTAATTCCACTTTGGAAACTGAAATCAAATACGGTGTCATGAGGTCCAATTATAAATAGTCAGCTGTCCAGGAGTCACTGAAAGAGCTGTCTGTTCTTCACACATTTCTACCGCCATGTTTTCAACACTATTTTTGGCATCCCTCTCTGTACTCCCCCCCTTCCAAAATGAGCACGATGTGCTCCCGTTGTCTTGCAGCAGGGTTTACATGGACAACACAAGGCAATACCACCTGCAAATCTGTAAGCCATCATGGGAGGTAGAAGGTATGTTGCAAATACTTCCTGTCACTAATACACTGACTAAACAGTGTAAAAGGGACCATGCTATTGACACATTATGAAGTTAGTCAACATGTATCCATCTGCTACACATAATTCAGTGTTGCACACATCAACAGCAAGGCATGCATTTAAGGAAGGCTAAGGCCTGACATTTTAGTTGTTAATTGAATACATTTAACCCAGAAGTTGTTGAAGGACAGCAGATGCTGTCCCAGGGCACTTTCCTAACAATTGCTTCTTAGTGTAGAGCAGCATTTTATGTTATGATGTTAATGGATATATATGCTGCTGCTCCAAATGTTTTGTCCTTATATACAGTTGACTGCCTGATAACTTATTAACCAGAGCTGTAAGTGGTTTGATTTCAAGGATTTTATGACTTAAGGAAAAGTTAACAAACAATAAAAAGACTAAAAAAAGACCTAAGCAAAAAAATAGCCTGAAGGCCAGAAGCTGTCCCTGAAGAGCCACCAGACAGCTTGTGCCACACTCCTCCAAAGCAGTGTCAGCAGCAATTCCCTGCCTAACAAGTCCCCGGTGCTGTGCTGGGCACTGCCTTCTGGCCTCATGACCCAAGGTCTAATACAGCCACAGATGGTTCCCCCCTCAGACGCAGATATGCAAAACACAGTGATTCCATCTTGCGTGTTGAGTCCACCTATTTTCAGTGAAAATAACTATGAATTAATTGCCCTTTTAGCATGCAAAGGTAGAAAACAACTATCAGTCAAAAGACGCAGTTAGGAAGAAGAGGCTGACTGGCATCATCATTCTCCAGCAGCTCACACGAAAAGCCTCACAGTTGGAGGAGACAGAACACATCTGAAAGCACAAGCCAGCCCTCGCCATAAGACCCAAACCACTTGCATCCTTTGCTGTGAGAAATTGCTCCTACCAGCACCGCACTTGCAACACTCACATTACTAAGTAGCAGGTGATGTATAAGTAAAGCTAGAGGCAATGAAGAATGGATAATCAGACACTAGAATACAGCTTACAAAGATATTCAGCCTCTGCAAATGGTAGGGAAGGGGAATAAATAACACTTCACTAGCACTTAACACAAAGCCAAAAAAGCTCTGAAAATGCAAACCCAACAGCACACGATATTGCAACACTGTCTTGTTGCTTCATTACAGAAACCCATAGTAACCCCTGCTAAGAGTGTTAAATATTAATAATGGCTCACAGCTGCTACTGCTACATAATGGGTTTATTTTGATGAGGAATATGTGCACAGCGTAAGTAATGTGCATCAGTCCAGACAAACATACTTTCCTTTTAAAATTCATGCAGGACACTCTCTCCTTACTGCAGTTAATTGCACAACCCAGGGCTATTATTCTTAAAAGACAGGATTTGTCTCTGATCTTTGTTGTACATTTTTTATCAGAGGTTGCAACACGAACAGAGGTGGATGGCATAGCTTGATACACCACTCATTACCAGAGGCAGCCTTCTTTGTGTCTATTCTGTCCTAATTACTGTGAATCTGCCCACACATATAGCCCACAAGGATAGTTTTTCTTATTGTTCCTGAAATTAAAAGATCCTTGTCCTACATATGTACAACTATTACAAATGGTTATGTACCTGGCTTGCATTATAAACACCAAAGTTAGGAAATGCTTGTTGTTTAATTTAGCCCTTTACTAAGGAAATATGGATTTCTTTACGGACAAAGTAGCTGATTAATATCTAATCACTAACAGAATGATTACCTAGCCCGAAGGCATTCTATTCTCTACTTTGCCATTAAATCATATGGGCCCCCTTAACTAGACTCAATTGATACTAATCTCTATTTTAGAAGACTGCTGACCTATTAATATTTAAAATTAATCAAGAGCACTGTGCAGTTACTGATCTACATATGCATGATTTTCAATGATAAAATGGCAGCTAAGTATCCAATACCAACTGGAAGTCAATGGACTGCACAGATTAAATACTGTTGGTTATCTATAAAATTCTTCATGAAGCTCTATGGAAAACTCTCATCCTCAGAATAAATTCAGGAAGGCAGAAGAGGCAGTGAGAGTTCCTAAACTTAATGATTTGTTAGAATTACTTTTAACTACAGTTTCATGAGTAAAAATTGTAATAGTAGCTCCCATACATCTTTTCCGTCCTTATCCAATTCCTGTACAAGGGTTTTATATAAGAATGCAAGGCTAGTATTATCTAGGTCTGAACATGTCCCTGAGAAAAAAAATGCAGAAAGGAGTTTCCCCTTCTTCAGACTCAGCTCTAAGGAATCATTAGGTCAGGCAGGCATCCCACAAAGCTTAGCTGACATCTCTGAAATTAAAGCTTTCCTTTTTAAAAGTATGTTTCTAGTTGCTATAGTCGCAGAAATAACCCCCCAAACATGAAATGAGTAATAGCAGTAATGATGTCTGCAGCCAGCCTTGGAACAATGACTCAGAGAAATGAACTTCTCCATGTCATGTAAGTCTGATAAGAGTGTCAAGTCCAATCCCCAGTTACGTGAATTCAACGCTAGCATTACCTAAAGAATTACTGATTTTAATGCAAGAAACAGGTTTGGGCAAGTACAGCTCCTTGGAACTGGAATGTACTATAGGGAAAGAAGACACAGAAGCAGTTAAGAGGGAAACAGGAAGGACAGAAGAGAGCAGGGAGGGAGGAAGTGGAGTAGTGCCAAGAGACTCCCTTGCTGAACAGAGCACATGATGATCAGGCAGTACACCAATAAGTTAAAACTAAGTACCACATAGCCCCTGCCCATCAGGAAACACCCACGTATGTCAATAAGCTGCTGATTCAGAGAACAGGAGGGAGAATATTGCTATGGGGAAGCAAGAATCCCAAAGCTACAGCAGGGACTTTTTCTGATGTGGCAAGTTATGAATGTCCTTACATTGAACGCTTGCACCTTGAGGGGTGGGTAACCAGTGCAAACTGTTCCTTCCTGCAGCACGCCAAAGGAGCTCGTCAGCTTGTCTGGAGTCAGACGTGGGGCAACCCAACAAGCAGGCAGTGCCAATTTGCACTACAGTGCCGACTCAAGCCCCGGCTAGTGAGCTCCAACTTCTACCAAGGTCAGACAAGGGGCCGATAACTAACAAACCCTCAAAGCCTGTAATCTTAAACTTAAAACTAAGAAACCCTAGGCAAGATGATATTTCCCTTAGCTTTCACAAGACCATAGACCACTCCATGAAGATATTTCAAAAGCACAGACACCACATTCTCACTGCTAAAGCAATTTTCTTCCTTATAATTGAAGTCTCATTAGCAAGACACTTCTAGTTTCTTCTGTAACTCATTCTGAACGCATATTAAAAATGGGTTACCTAATTTAAGCCCTGGCTCAAATTCTTAAATCAATTTTTGGTTTCGAGGGTATTCACTTTATGCAGAGAAAAAGCAGACAGCTAATCTGATCAAGTATCTTGGCAACATCCCAGATCCAAACATTCCTCTGGCTGTAATACGGATTTTGGGGTAAGAAACAAACATCTCCACAAATTGCTGATACAAAGAAAAGACAATCCAGCAACTCCAGAAGAAAAAACATATGCATATCCTTGAAAAGGTTTATTATTAAAATAAACTCCAACATTAAATTATCTGTGGTATCTTTATACTAATGAAGGACTGCTGCTGCTGCTCTCAGAGTTGTGACAGCTGATTTAAAGTGTATTGCACACACTTTGCATATAAATAGAGTTTAAGATAATGTTAGAAGGAATAATACTGCTTACTATTAGTGCATCTGCCGAACACATTTTCAAACTAATTGATATTGCACATTCAGCTCATCATATAAGTAATGTTAAACAACGTTTCCGTTTTATTGAACTGCAGCTCTCCTTTACTAAAGGCCACTTCAGCTGAAATNTTAGAAGGAATAATACTGCTTACTATTAGTGCATCTGCCGAACACATTTTCAAACTAATTGATATTGCACATTCAGCTCATCATATAAGTAATGTTAAACAACGTTTCCGTTTTATTGAACTGCAGCTCTCCTTTACTAAAGGCCACTTCAGCTGAAATAACTGGTCTGATTAATTCCAGCTCTAGGCAGGTGTTGAGATATCAGTAATTTCTGTTGATCAGCCATAAGACGCTGAAGGTGAGCCATGACCCCACACTGCACACACAGCAAACATTTTTAATAAACGCTGACCTGCAGTTCAGCTCTTTTGCTAGGTGGGTCACAGAGGAATTGCTGATGCAGCCCAGCAGATCGAGGACTTTCACAAGGAATTGAAAGAACAGAGACGTGACAACTTGGTGCTCTCTTTCTACAGTTGTCAATTGGACATCCCCAGGGGAGCCTCCAACTTCCCAAATATACTGTAGAACCACAGAAAAACTAAAGTGAACTTTTTCTTGCCATCAATTTTTATAATCTTTGTACTCTTCTGATCTATCTACCCATTACCTACAGTTCCTCTGTTTGGACAATCTAGGATTGTCACATTGGTTTCTCTCACCTGATGGCAGGGTGCCCTATGTCATTCCTTATCAGTAACTTGTGCATCTTGCAGAGCAGCTTTCACATTATCCTAACTTATGCCTGGAAACTTGTAACCAAATTAGCAACCTTGGTCACATCTGCCTTGACTTTTGTACTTTATTCCTTGGAGAGACTCCATGATCCACCCACTGCTAAAAGCCACAGCTAGATATTGTCAGTTGATGCATTTTGTTTTTCCAACTCATTACGGGCTGAGGAATGCTGAGGTTATCACATAAACCAGTTAAGATCTCTTGCATGACTGTCTTCCTTAAGCCAGAGGTCTATCTTTCTAGGACTTACCAGAAAAAAAAAATTATACCAAACTAGGTGTTTGTTACACACACATACACACACCACTTCCCAGGATCACAGCGTGGTTGAGGTTGGACATGACCTCTGGAGGCCGTCTTGTCCAATACCCCTGCTCGAGCATACCCACCTAGAGTGGGCTGTCCTGGACACTCCTTGGTATTTTGGCACATGGTGTGCCTGTACAGGATGCACATGTGTGCACCATACATACATTAACAGTTTTTGTTATAAAGCCCCAGTTAAGTAATAACGCTTCAGCTTTCAAAGAAGATCTATACGTAGGTTTCTTTGTTAAAGTACTTGCTTAAAATAGCAGAATCACAGCATGGCAGGGGTTAGAAGGGCTCTCTGGAGACGACCCAGTCCAAACCCCCACTAAAGCAGGTGCCCCC
>VZSC01003630.1:0-32759 GCA_013398225.1 Steatornis caripensis
ACAGGAACCTCATCAAGTTCAACAAATGGAAATGCGAAGTCCTGCATCTGGGGAGGAAACACCTCACACACCAGCACAGGCTGAGGTCTGACCAGCTAGAGGTCATGAGCTGGAAAGCAACGTCACAGAAAAAGACCTGAGGAGCCTAGTGTACAGCAAGGTAAACATGATCCAGGTATGCGTCCTTGCAGCAACGAAGGCCAACAGCATCCCGGGTTGCATTAAAAACAGTGTTACCAGCAGGCTGAGGGAGCACTGCTCAGCACAGCTGAGACACATTTGGAGTGCTGGGTCCAGCTCTAGGCATGAATACAAGAGAGGCATGGACATACTGGAGTAAGTCCAGGGTAGGACCATAAAGACGATTAAGGACTGGGACACCTGACACATGAGGAAAGGCTAAGAGGGCTGGGGCTGTTCAGCCTGGAGAAGAGAAGGCTCACGAGGGATCGTATTGACCTGCGTAAGTACAGATAAGGGAGAGTCAGACTGTTAACAAAGTCAGATTCTTCTCAGTGCTGTTCAGTGACAGAAGAAGTAGCCAAAGGGCACGAACTGAAAGACAAAAAAATCATTTTAAATATAAACTTTCTTTTTTTCCAACTGTACAGGTGATCAAACACTGCAGCGGGCTTCCCAGAGAGGTTGTGGAGCCTCCATTCTTGGAGACACTCAAAATCCAAGTGGCCACAGTCCTGGGCCACCTCCTCCAGCTGGCCCTGCTCTGACCAGATGATCTTCAGAGGTCCTTTCCATCCTCACCCGTATTATGACTTTAATGACTCTTAGTATAACTTACTACTTGCAACTGTAAACAGCGTAAAAACCTCCGCAAGTCTTCTTTGCAAAATCAGCCTAAACTAAGTAAGAAATTAATTTACAAAGATCCATTTTTCATCATCATATGTTCCAGTCTGTACAGACAAAATACAAAACCGCATGTAAGAATCTACTTTGAAATATAGAAACTAAATACCTAGAAACCAAATACCTAGGCAGCAAGGAGTCAGAGCAAAACAGGAAACTTGACATATGCCTGTAATTTAAAGTGCATCTTAAGGAGATTTAATGAAGTCAGGACAGAATAAGCTCAAGATGACAAAATTGCTCAAGAAAGTACTATTACGAAGGTAATTTTTGTGACTAGTAAGTAATGAAACTCTTGAGGACATGACAGCTATTTTGTAGAGCAAAAATTTGTGAATGTAGCCATCTCTGCTTTGTGGGAGCCTTTGACCCCAAGTAAGCCAACTGATTTCAATGGGAATTAGCCGGGACCAAGGCAATACAGTGCAACTTTGCAACTTGTGACCCTCTAGTCCTAAAGACTTCAACAAGAAGCGAACTCATTCACAACTATACAATTGGATCATTTTCTATCCCTCACTATAAAGGCAGGGGACTTTCATCCTTTTCAAGTTCCTCAGACAACATTTCATCAGAAGAAAAACGGTACATTCTAGCATGCGTAATTGTATGGTTTCTTAGTGAGGAAAAGGACAGAGTATGTATTGGGGACATGACTAAATTAATTTTGAGAACTTCCTGATTTTAAAGTGCCTGGTAATTAACATTGTGGTAACTCCAGGGAGAAGAGTTGCCCATAACTTTATAAGAAGGAAACAAAAGGAAGCACTTGGATACTGGAGAGAAACAGCCGGACAGATTTACTTGACATGCTCTCTAGAAGCCCTGCAGGCTTCATCAGCAGTGCTTGTAAGGCCTTTGAAGTGTAGCTGTTGCACAGCTTGTAAGTCCCTTCCTCTCAAGCTAGTGAGCTTGTGGTGTTATAAGCCACTTAAGCTCCTTAGTCTAGATCTAAGCAAACAGCTTGACGCACTTACAAGCTTCACTCCCTCTTATTCCGAAGATGTTAAGCTGCTTAGCTTACTGTCTTCAACTTTCAAATTCCTACAACCAAATCCTACCCATACACCATGCATTTGCCTTTATTAGCTTGATTCTCCCTTTTGCTGAGGATTCCCAATGCCTTGCGCCAAGTCAATGGTAGAACAAAATGATATTTTACAGCTTAATCCTTCCAAAGTCACAGCCAATACCTGAATTCTATTGCTTTGGCAACTACCATGCTGCATTTTCAGTAACCACAGATTTACTGTAAATCAAACATTTTATGTATGCTAACAAATCTCTTTCCATCAATAAAGTCTATTAAATATTTTAGTTAGAATTTTTTAAAAAATTCTGCACTGGTGTAACTGTTCTCACAAATGGAGCTTTTACTATTAAATTTTGATTCAGTAGGAACTGCAGAAGCCTTTGGAAGAAAGGCCGCTTATACAGGAAAGATCATTTTCATGTAAATCAAGATGGTACCAGACTACTGGCATTTACAATTAATAATGTTACCCGAGAATCTTTAAATTAAGAAGTGCATTAAGGCTGGCACAAATGGACTTGACACATTTTCTAGGGCTGAAATCATTAAAACTTTGTTTCTATAAATAAAAGATAGGGCAGACATTAATAAATCTGAAGAAGAAACCACAAAGAAGAAATAATTCCATTTTATTCATAGCACAAAAAATAAGCTACTGAGCTAAGTGTGGAATTGCTGCTGTACTGATACCAGAAATCTAAAAAGTAAGATAGAAAACCTTAAAATGCCTAGTTTTCAACAAGGACATTAACAGAAGCAGCATACAATCATTACATGCTGTAAAATAAAAGAACAAATTATATTGCAAAGATACAGGAATACCAGAGCAGTGAGTGTCGCTATACATTAATGAAAACCTGAAGTCATACCAACTTGTAACACAATCCATACGGTTTGAATACCACACCAATATTGGGACCATACAACAGACCACTTGCCCAGAATGACGACAATGACTAAAACACACACACAGAGATTGGAGAAACTGTCTGGACAGTAACAATGAGATACTACAGTTACCCCTATATAAGTAGGGATAAACACCATACTCGCATACGCTTTATGCTACAACTACTCAAGAAACCCAGACGAAAAGAAACAACTCCTGACCTGTCTTACCTTCAGCAAAAATACACATGGGCCCAGAAAGTTACTACTGAAGACCCACGCTGTAATAGTTACTATGAAGTAGTTAGATACCTGAGTCCACGACGAGCCAATCTAAATAAATAAATAAATAAATGGTCCACAGGATAAATATATTATTCGAAGAAGTTGAATAACATAAAAAGGAGAACACATATTGAAACGAAATTAAAGGTAGCAGCCAAAAGCCTAAAATGCTCTTAACTGACACTGAGAGTATTTAAGGACAATGTATGAAGCAGCTCTTAATTTGGGATGTGTTGGAGGACTTGGCTCAGGCTAAGGTGTCATCAAGGGATGTTTAAGAAAGGATCACAAGTTATCCATGCAGAAGTTGCGTATGAATCAAATGACAAATTGTTAAAATGTTACCAGTGGAAAATATAACCTCTTGCTTAAGACTGTCTTAGCATCAGAGGCATGTTGGTAGTGAACCTGATGCCAGTTATGAAAATGGGCTCCAGGCTGGACATTGGGGAGCTTTCAATAACTGTGATCCATACTCAACTAACCGGCAGGAAGCACTACAAAAACAGACTCATTAGATACTTTCACAAATGTGATTT
Source organism: Steatornis caripensis (assembly GCA_013398225.1). NCBI lineage: Eukaryota > Metazoa > Chordata > Aves > Caprimulgiformes > Steatornithidae > Steatornis > Steatornis caripensis. The sequence continues at coordinate 3,613 of VZSC01003630.1, forward strand.
AACGGGGAAGATTCGGTGCCTTTTGTAAGGGAAGGTCCTGCAAATGGATCTCAGAAGGAGTCTCTGACTCTGTTGATTACACAAGCATAAACATGGATTTCCAACAGGTTTTTTGACAGAGGACTTCACCAGTGTTTCTTGTAGAAAGAAGGCTGCTACAGGACAAGAACTGAAATGGTCTTATGATTAATGATGAAGTTTTAAAAAGACATGAAACAAAAAGTAAGTTATCAGTTTTCACACTTGCTAGTAAAAGGTGATGACAAGTACTGTGGGAAAGGGCAGAAAACGAGACAACAAAGCCAACCCCAAGGAGTTACAGAATTTTCTTATGATAGAGGTGGGATAAGGAACAGAATGGCAGATGAAATTCAATGTTGATTAGTACAAAGTAATGTACATGGAAAGAACAGACCTAAACTTGCACAACCAACAGGCTCTGGAGTATCACCTTTGAGCAAAGCATGGTTAATTTTTAGTAATTTCATGAAAATATCAGATCAATACTCAAAAATTGAAAAAGCAAGTACATTATCATTTTTATAAAAAGGAATAAAACCAGAAAGAGTATTATGTCGCCTTTTAAGTAAAAGATTGGTCTCTGTTTAGAATACTCAGTGCAGTGCCGGTTCTACACCTCAAAAACAACATAATAAAAATTGAAACAATAGAGAGAGGGACAATAAGGCTGATCAAAGGTGTGGGACAGCTTCCAATGAGACATGAGTAAGTCTTGATTACAATCCTTCAGCCAAGAAAAGAAATGGCTAAAGGGATACCGGAGGGAGGCCAGCAGAGCACAGGCACTCAAGGAGATGATAAATACAGAATAACTATTCACTGTTTCTCATAGTATAAAAAAACTACCAGGGAGCAAATGAAATTATCAGGTGACGTGCTCAACACAAACCAAAAATAGGGACTTCTCACACAACATGCAGCTCAGCTGAGGTACTCAGTGCTACAGGATACCATGGGTGCCAAAAACTTGCAGGCTTTTAAAAAGTGATTAGAGAAGTTCATGGGAAAAAGTCCGTCAACAACTGTTAAATAAAAAAACCCCTCAGGCTCGGGAAGTTGCTAAACTGCAGACTGGTGGAAGCTGGGGGGATATAACGGCCGTTCAAGCCTTGATTGTGTATTTGAGACTGGCCACTGTCAGAGGAAGACTTAAGCCTAGCTGGCCTGACTCAGAACAGCCATTCTTTCCTTCACCAACAGCAGCAAAAGCGTTTCAGCCTTGAGCACTCTTGAAACAACCTCCCCTTAATTCTCTGCCACGTTTGAATGAAAGCATGCAAATCAGGTCAAACCAGAGGTGGTTCAAAAGAGTTCTCAATCGGGAAGACTCACCTTGCACATTTTTCCTTTCCCTATCACAAAATACATGAAAGTATTTTACGTTAGGTGTTTAAAAAATTCACCATCGAGGCAACAAATAAGACACCTCCAAATCTTGCAAGCAGACATCTGATTGTCCCAGCTCTAAATTTCCAAGCGTAGCCATTTTCCCATCCGAATGTGCTTGTTTTAAAAGTCACGAGAATACAAAGGTCTTACAACCTGAATTACATTTATCATAATTCTGGAGATTGCAGCAACCTTGACCTTTTTTCCACATCCTAATGCAATTTCAAATTAATCTTCTCTGTTTAACAAGAGTTATCAAATGCCACATAGCATGTAAACTACATCTTGATTGCTGAGAAAACGTCTCTTTGCAGAACATTATTTAGGCACACATTTAAGTTTCATTGACCTCACAGGTACCTAAGCACTTTCCTGCACCAGGAATTTCTAATCTTGGCAGGATCAAGAGCAATGGGTGCTGAAAGCCCGAACTTCAACCCCGAGACTTTCAGTCCACAATATCCTATGCAAGGAGTGGCTGGTCAAGATGCTGCTTTGCCTTTTTCTGCTGTCGTGAAGGGCATAACACAATGCAGCTAAAAGAGAAAGTATTTTCTATTTGTCAGAAGTAATTAAACATGTCACTGACTTTCTGTAAAGCTCAAAAGCCATCTGGGAAAAGAGCAGTATGTCTCCACATCCATCTGAGTGACAAGGTCAGAGCGTCCCTCACTTCCTTGGTTTCATCTCCATCACTGACTCTGTTCATCATGTTGTAAATTAACCCATAAAAATTTGGATACAGTACCTACTGTAATTAGCTCTATCTGTCCAAACAAGGCAAAACGAGATGGGGTGGTGGCTGAGGGATCCAATTGGCTCGTGGCTGCAGAGTGACAGAACTAGGTCAATATACCAACTTCATTCCGAAGGAGAACAACATAAAATTAGCCTTGTCTTGTTACATTTCTGAGACAAGGTTTCAAGACCTTCACTTACCAAGAGCCCACTAATAAAATGCTTTATAATCATACTCCTCCATGTGAAAATTTTCTTTTGTATATTCCATCAGAAATTCTCATCTATTCGTTTATGGACTGTCTCACATTCTTCTGCCATGCACCTCAGCAAAGAGCACCTCAGCAAAGAGCACCTCCGCAAAGAGCACCTCCGCAAGCTGCCGTTAGGTCCTCCTGAAGCCTCCTCTTCTCCAGGCTGAACAAGCCCAGCTCTTCCAACCTCTCTGCACGTGGCAGGTCCTCCAGCCCCCAAGCACCTTCATGGCCCTCCATGGCACTTGGTCCAGTTTCTCAACGCAGTTTTTGCATTAAGGGGCCCCAAACCAGGCTCAGTACTCCAGATGTGATCTAATGACTGGTGAATAAAGGACCATAATTCACTTCCCTCAATTGCCTGGCTGTGCTCCTGTGATACCGCCTGCATGCTGTCAGCTTTCCTTGTTACAAGGACACGCTGCTGGCTCAGTTTTAGCTAGACGTCCCACATTCTCAGGAGCGCGTCCCCCCAGATTCGTATCAATGCAGGGAGTTCATGCTCCCCAGGTGCAAGACTTGACATTTTTCCTTGTCGAATTTGATGAGGCTCTCGCGAAACCATTCCTCCATTTAACATGAAACTTACGTGATTTATTCAAGTCACAAGCATGAGCTTCTCATCATCACATCAGAGGATAAACCCGGAGATAGAGCTGAATGTGTAACAGAGGATTAAGTGTACATTGGATGAAGTCGTGTGATGCACAGCTCACCTCGTTGGCCTTTTCTCATTACATCATAAGACCTTTCTCAATGTTTATATTCACAGCGACTAACACACTGAAGGTCTCTCCACTAATAGTTCTCTGTTCTGAGAAACTTGTCCCAAGCCACATGTGCCTGTTTAAGGGATTTCTGCCAGGAATTGCTAAGCACACACTAGGTCACAAATGACACGACTCACTTTTCTTGCTGGCTCTCAGCAGCAGGTGAAAAATTAAATTTTGAACTTAGAAAACCGCTTTAGAGAATGCTTAAACACAAGTAGCATCACTAGCATCAACAAGTCAGTGAGATGACAATGTCTGTATTTAAATCCAGACAAAAAAAGATTTGGCTGGACTAGAGAGAAAGACCATTTATCTAAAAATAAATACATTTTCTTCTAAAGGTGCTTTCTTAAGTCAGAACTGGGATTGAAGGGTAGGAAAGCTTTCACTGCTGCTGTCTGTGCACAACCTGTTCTGCAACTAAACAAGCAATTACAATTTCTACCACCAATCCTGCAGAAAGTGTGTTGTTCTCTTGGGTTTTGTTTGACTTCTAAATTTTCCGTGAACTTTTAAAGCCGACAGAAGCATTTCAGGAGTGGCTGTCTGAACCGGTAATGCCAAGTGAAAGAATACAGGCAATTTTTTCTTTTCTTTTTTTAAAGAGTCTAGAAGACATACACAAAAAAGTGTGAGGGAGGAGGTGCCACTAAACTGACAAGTCACGGAAGTGCACGTATTTGTATTTATGTAAACCCATGGATACTTATGGATATGAACCAAGTGTGTCTCAAGGTAAAATAATTTCTGCCCCTACAATCAGAATAGCGGGGCACTTGTGTAATATAAACACTAGTTTCAGAAGCTTTAAAGCCTTCCTTTTCACTAAAATAAGCACTCCAAGATGAATTGCCCAGGATTATTTATTAAAATTATTAGTAACATTCATAAACTTGTGTATTTCCTTTGAATCCTTGTCAAGAGTAACATATTAGACAACTGCTACACTGGCAACCTAGAAGCGCTGGGGCTTTTCATGCACTAGGTCAGGAAGAGGTTAACGTGTGGAAACACAAAATGGATTTGGCAAGAAGGAAGAGGAGGAAACACTGCACTTCAGCTGAAAAATATGACATTTCGGCACATGAGGATACTAAAACATCAGCTATTTTCTTTCTAGGCAATAGGGGAAGTACACTACTGTATGCTCCATAGCTTGGCAAACTAAATGACCATTACAATTTTCAGAAAACATGGAAGGGGATAAGGGAATAATTTCTCAATACAGTGTGGGATTCAGATGAGCTGGTACCCACTAAGGATCTGGAAATGTCCTTTTTATCTCTCAGTTACAAAACAATTCTAAACATGGTGGGAAGGAAACAGTTATTCCCATCCTGTTCCGTAGCTGAACCATGAATCAAGACCCGAGGTGTCAATTTACCCTCAAGAATCTTTTGTTGCAGTTTAATTTACTTTTCCTCCAATGTAATCCTGGTGTCACCCTACTGTTTAATATTGAAAGTTATTGACAAAGGAAATGCTGATTCATGAAAGTGAGATTTTGCTCTAATGTATTCACGTGAAAACAAATGAGCCTGTAACATTACACGGTTCCTCCTCTTGCGCACATTTCGTTTCAGCCCTGACAGAATTTCAGGTGGGGTGAGTGAATCCTGCACAAATCCTGTAGCAAGTTTTTCTCAGTCGTGGGCCAATGAACAAATTTGATTTCAAAGAAAAGCTTCATCCTCAGTGCGGTAAGAATTCTCCTTGGAGTGTAAAAGGGCACGACCACCTACAGACTGAAGCAGAGCTGTCTCTTAAATTATGGAATCTGTTTATCTAGCTTGTTTCCTACTCATGCAGCACGTTCTGCTCCATAGATACATATTTGCTGCGGCTTAATCCTGATTAAGATTAATATTCTAATCCAGCACTACTTATCCTCACTATTCATAACACCTGTACTTTCACTGATACTGGGCTTGATTGCCTGGCCTGGGTCATAGCCTGCAAACCACTTTGGCCACCTGAAACAAGTGTGTTTTGCTGAAGAAAGCAATATAAGCTCCTGTTGTGCAGCACGGTCAAACCGTAAAGTTCAATGCCAACCCACCTTTCCTCCATGCCAGTGCTTCCAGGACTTATCCATAAGCAATTCCCATTTAACTAGTATGCACTGAAAACAACCCACTGTTTGCTCTTCCTGGATGCAGAGTTCCTCATTCCTTGCTGATTGCTGCAGTGCTACACCACTCAATTCAGTTAAGCAAGTACAACATGATGCCATTGCAACATGGTGCTAGGTGGCCAGAGGATTGTTCTGGAAGTATAGTTATCCTCTGATACAGTGTGGCAAAAAAAAACTGGAAGTTTGGAAGAAGTACCTGAAAACATCTGTGTAAGAGCATTTTCAGAAATCTTCCAGAAGAGAAGCCCAAGCAATGTCAGGTCAAAAACACAAGACATCTCCTGCAAGGTAAAGATCTCAGTTTGCAGCCCAGAAACTCCTCATCTACATGCCACCACTTCAAGGAGGCATCTAATAGCTGGCATCACCCTCACCAACAAATTCATCATAACACAGGAGTTTTTTGAGTTAGAATGGTCTCATTCTTAGTCTAGGAACAAAATAAAGATTCTGATGACCGTGGGAATGGAGTAGCACAAATAGACTACACTGACAGACGAGAGCGTTTCAGGGGTCATTCTGCAGCCACACTCCAAGGATTTGTGCAATGATGGGCATGGGAGGAAAGCATCAAGAAAGGGAAGGAGCATTTTGCTAACTATACGGCAGCAGTTACTGAGCAGTCAAATGCGTAAAACAAAGCAACATGGCAAATACCACGAAGTCTTTATCAGGATGCAGAAAAGAGGGGGTTTTCATTCATTCATTCCAGTAACAAAACATTTCAGTCCCTTTCAGTGCCTTCACAGAACCATTTAGAATGACTCTAGGTGCAGGTTGATCCAGAACTCAGAGAAACTGAAAGAGGAGGAGGACAGAGAGAGAACAGGGGAAAAGGACTAGTTTCCAATACTCGGAGTAGAACAGGCAGAAGTTTCTCTGGGCACAGCGTGACAAGGCTGACACCCATGCTTGGTGCTCAATGTCTTGTTCTAACTTTGCCACGTGCTCCCCCTGTACACACAGACATCACAAACAACTTAAACCCAACATTGGAATCCCATCTCCCAAAGCCAACCAGCACTTTGGATACACTAGCTATGCCCACCTCGTTAGGGTAAAACAGAACATTAAGTACCTCACAAGCCTCCACCACATCAACTCTAACAGTTATCCTGCCAGGAACATGTTAACCATCAACTGAAGACGAATCAGTTTTACTCACGTGGATGACTATGAAGCTACTAGTGCTGCTTATCTCATACACTGGGAGAAAAAAAAAAAATGTTATGTACACACAGTGAAACCAGAGCAACCACTGTAAACATCAGCTGTCTACTGCTCTATCAGCACCCCACTTGCATGAATTCCTCACCAAAGTCCAACAGTGCCTTCCAGAAGGTTGTAAAACAGTGATGAGGTCTCATGTTTTTTCTCTACACCCTGCTGTAAATGTAGCGCAGCCAGAAGCAGAGGCAGCTCCTCCACTCATGCTGGACACATGCCTTGACACCACTAGAATAAACTGAAGTGAGGAGCATGCTGAGCTGAAAGTATTTCATGCTGCTGTACTGGCAGGCTAAGAACACTTCTGCACGGGGGTTCAACAGGACAGGCAAGTTCTTCCACACTATATAACACAATTCCTCTAGCAGCTCAAACAGGAGCTCTGGAGGACACCAGAGAAACCCTTCCATCCTACCCAGAGCCATGCAGCACCAGGACAGATGCAGCAGCACAGGCACAAACCAGCCACAGCTCTGGAACGTGGTACCACCACATGTGCCTGGCTTGCTCACAGCCGCGCTGGGCCAGTCCTGCAGCAAGGTGTACCCTTGGTTACAGTGTCCTCTCTCCAATTGGTACTGTCACGGGGTAGCTACGGGCAACTTTGGCGGCTACTTTGCTCGATTTCACCTTCCTGAATGGCTTACGAGGAAAACAATAGCTTAAAAATGAAGAAGGAGTGTTTACGCTGACAAGTACCTTGACCGTGCACAACGCAGACAAGCCCAAAATGGCACATACATTTTCCTCTTTGCTACCTAGATTTCTACTGATTTCAGTCAGTTTCGGATACAGCATTTTATAAAAATATAAACCAAAGTAGAAAGAACAACTTGGAAAAATCTAGCTCTGACACTTGAAGACACGCTTCATTTATTTTGGATGTTGTAATCATATAGGGAGATATATCACGTCAAACTAGCATTTTCCTCGCTAGCTACTAGCATTTAAAGTTAGCATAGCAGAAGCCACTGAACATTTATTCAGGTGAACTCATGTATGTAACGGAGTTGCCTTTAGCAACTCTCCCTCACTCCTGGGCCCCCTGTGACTACGCTGCCTAAAGTTTACATTTATCTTTCTCTGATGATCACAGCTGCGGCAGGATTTTAAAACTTTAAACTAGAAAGCCTCGCAGTCTGCATTATACGCAGTGCTAACGGGCCAAACAAAGAGGCAAAGCAGCAAGAGGTTTATTGTAACACTAGTATTTTCCTAGCTCTTATTGAGCAAAGCATTTAATCTAATGTATTACACTTAATGAAGAGTCAGGAACTTGTACTGCAAGTAACAGATCAGATATAATTGGAATTTGTTCCACACTACTAGCCTACATATATCAATAAAAACAATAACCATATTGGATTTTGGGCTCACTTCATTTGCATTTCTTATTTAGTGTTTAACTAATTAAACAACAGTAATGATTTAATTCAAATTAAAATCTAAGGAAAATAAAACAATTTCAAAAAGCCATTAAAGATTTCATTAAGTTCCATCTAAATTAATATTAGCTTTCTTAATATTTTCAGTAAATGATTTTTTTCTCTCACCACTGAAACAAAAGTGAAGTTTCCCCTGTGCAGTCAAGCTTTAGACAAACCTTGTTAGATTTATCGGTATTATTTCAAGCAATTAATTAATATACATTAGAGTTACTTAGAGGAAAAGCACAAAAAATTGCAGGAAAATAGATGAAGCTGTTTTTAAAACACTGCATTCAACTTAAATAATTGTTCTTTGAGCCTTTTATGTGGAGCTCTTAGGTATACACTATCCATTAGATCACATTTCCCACACATCTGTGGTATTGCTCCTAAGCATCAGATGCATGAGTTACCCAAGCCACAACAGTTTTGCAAGACATTTTTCTGCACCTCCACATGCAGTAGTCACTTGCACATGAATGGCTACTTAGACAAAAGAATTCATTTCAGATATACACCCGTTACAATAACTAAAAGGTTTCTGTATGACTCTGATCTTGCTTCGCATCCTCTAGAAGGTATAAAAAAGTTATTTGTATGAGATAGGCATTGCTGTATAGATAGATATAGTATGAGTGTGTGTGTGTATAAGTAAAAACTTATAAATATAAAACTGTCTTGTTTTAATCAGTAGAATACAGCCTATCCTACCTCAGTCCTCAACATATTTTTGCTTTTGCAGTCTCCTGGAATGTGCAGGTGATTTTGGGGTGTTGGACACACCACAGGCCAGCCAGAAAGGATGTACGGAGGAGGCAGATGCAAGAAGTCAAACTGAGGCCTCTCTCAACTGGAACTGCTCACTCTTATCAGTTTAGTCCCTTGGTTAACGTGAAAAATAGTTAAATGGTCAAGCCTCTGGGGAGCTATCTAGCTCATTTTCAAGCATATAACAAGAGTTGGAAATGAAGGTTATAGTCCTGCACTCTCCTCGTTCTCACAATTAACCCTTATTCATGCAAATGGCAACACAGAAATCAACAGGAATGCCCTTGCAGTGATTATGCTTGTAAGTAACAGCCTATATAACATTTAAAATTTGCACTGACCTCCATCACACCTCACCGCAGCTGCTGTAGTTGAAATAATTTATTAATGCCTTTAAGTAATGAATAAAAAAGGAATTTAAACCACAAAAATAAACAAGGAGCCACTAGGTCCTGAATACTTGCTATTTACTTAAAAACATAGTTCCACCTTTTCAAATAGATACGCCAGCAATTTTTATTCTAATGTGTCATACTTAAAAACAATGGCTGCAGATGTTCACCTGCATTTCAGTGGCTTTTACGTTCACAGACAAAATTAGGTATGAAATACAAAGCTTTGTATCACTTTCTCTGCAGCACAAGTGTTCACTTGCAGGTAAACTTAAGTCATTTAACTAGAAGTGCACTTAATTTGAAGAGATTGCTCAAGCAGCTCTCCACTTGTACATTTGTATTAACATTATAATTACAACTACTTCAAAATAACAAAAAGTTCATTTTTGACCAGAATAAACACAGAGGAAAAAGATCAAGAGCACCTTGAGTGAAGCGAGTGGATGCTTTTGAAAATATCCTTCAAAATCCCTCCAGCTCTGTGACCAGTGACCACTTCATTCCAATGCTACTCACAGCGCTGCTACTACACAGGCTAATATACGACATTACATTCTGCCGTTTTGTACGTTTTAAGTTACATAAGTAGACTGCAAAATTCTGCTTGTCCTCAGACGTCTGAACTTCTACTTGGTTTTTAACTAAACAAGAAATGTGGAGGGTGGTTGGGTTTTTTTGAGATCATCCGAATAAGCACTGAGTAGCTGTGCTCTGGATATCCAAGCCTGGATGGAACCGAAGCTTCAGATACTTAAAATTGTTTTAAAAACTTAGGCAATACTCTCTTTTAAAGTAAGGCAAATCTGTCTTGCCTTATCTCATGTGACAAACACAATCACAGCTAAAAAAAAAAAATCACTGTACGCGCAGGTAAATAGAGTAGGTAGGGAAAGAATGACGTCTCTCGTAAAACCCTTGTTAACACTGAAAAACCTCAAGTGTGGGTTGATGCAGCTGAAAGCACTGAGACACTAGTGCTCAGAACTGATGCATAATGTGAGATGCGTAAGAGAAGTTGAATCACCTTAAACCAGAAAAAAGGAAAGACAGCTGGAGAGACTAGGGAATATCGGGAGAGCTGATGAGAGTTCACTAACAGGCCTGTCACATTTGAGCAACAAAAATGAAAATACAGAAAGACACAGGAAGAAAGATTAAAAATAATAAATATGTAACATTTGATTTAGTGTCAACTAAGGTAAATGTCATAATTTACAAGCAGAATGATCATTGAAACGGCATCATTTACAGTGATACCAGCAGCAGCTCTTGGTATAAATGATAAATACAAAGCTATGTATGTATAGCTGTGAATGAGATGAGCTTCCCTAGCAATGGCATCTCTTACAGATTCCCATGTGTCTGAGACAGAATGGTCCACACTGATCCTTTGAACTCACCCTTCTATGACATAAAGGAGCTCTTTGGATCAGAGCACCTGTTTTCAGAAAAAAAAAAAAAATCAATCTTGTTCTTAAAACTGCCAGTGCTAAAGAATTCGCTACACCACTGTCAATTGCTGCACTGTTTGACTTCAGTTTCTGTTAAAAAACTGGACCTTGCTCGTCACTTGAGGTTTTCCCACCTTCAACTTCCAGTTATTGAACCATAATGTTTCTGTCTCTAAGGCTCAAGAGTCCCATAGTATCAAGTTTCCTTTCCCCAAGAAGGTACTTATAGACTGCAATCATGGCATTTCCTTGCTATTCTAAATGGATTTAAAACTGTAGATCAGTCTCAAAAAACAAGCGATAAAAGCAGATTTATTAGATAACTCAACTGATCTCCAAGTCCCCAGCTTCCAGAGATCACAAAGCTCTAACCAGCCAGCTGACAGCTTGACTATTTTTCTGAATACTGCTTGGAACAGTATATCCACTGAAGTAGTCATAAACAATTTCTCCTAACATCAGGGCACAGGAATTGAACCGTTTACATACTCGGTCTTTTGCTGACCAAACATTAAAAGTGATTGTTCAAACAACGACAACATTTTGTCATTGTGTCAGGACAGAAAGACAGATAGTACCTCTTCCAATCTTTTTATTAACTCTTCGGATTTTCTGCCTTCATTGTGTTTCCTGTATGTGTGTAACAACAATAAAACAAAATAAAAGCAAGACAATAGCCACTGCATGAAAAATTCTAGAGCACGTAAGCAGTTTCCTTATAGCACATTAGGTCATTTCCTTCAGAGACATTTTATCTAACCCTTTTAAAAATTAGTTAAATTAATACTGTACTCTCCTGAGCCAAGTAATAATAAAAAGCCCTTTTCGTAAAATACTTGGTCAGGGAACTGGTAATGAGCTAACCAACCTTTCACTCCAGATCACTGGCTTAAAACCAAGCCTTGCTTGATCGTGCCTAGGAGGCTCTGCTACGTGATAAAAGCCTGATGCTCCGTGGGAAATAAGAGGGGATGCGGTCCCAAGGTCTTGGCATGTTATGGCCCGCCTCACGCTGGCACTCTTATCAGCCAGGAGTTTCATCAGAAAATACAAATATCCTCCACAACAGAATCACTGGCTTATCTGGGAGGAAGATCCTGCCTTTGATGAATTTGAAAGCACTCCTTGAGCCAACACTCCTCCCTCAAAAATATAGGCTTAAGATCTAATGGCAAGGGGTATTTATGGTCTGTTTGTACCGCGTACCCAGCGGTACACTCTGCCCTATCACTATTCATGTATGTTCCAATCTGACCATTACCGCTATTCACTACCATTTTAAACAGAGGTCTTCAACCTCCCATCAAGGGCACTGTCCTCTAATTATTTTTAAACTGTTTTCACTCACTTGCTGAAGCAAAACACCCCTAACAAAGCCATCACCCTCATGCTGCTGAAATGCCATAAGCACTCTTGGCAGCAAACAGCAAGAGACAAGCACGAAGCCAACACAACATTTTAGTATTGATTTATCTAAGAAATTTAAATCCCGCAGGGCATAAACATCAATTTAATCTGTATGCAACTACAAAATGGCCTCAATCACAGTGTTCCTCATTTCAGCCAAAACACTGCTACAACTGGACTAGAAACACACTTGGCGGTGAAGGCAAAAGCAACTGATGGAACAAGCACCCCAACACTCCTGATAATTCGTAAGAGTTTAGGAGACTGCAATCACAGAAGCCAGTCAGTCAAAGACAACCACCAGCAGAAAAAGCTGTCTCATAGCCTGACACAAAGCCATCCCCAGAGTGTCCCGAGGACCAGTGACATTTAGCCTTGCCAAACCGGAGAGCCACTTCATCCTCCAACGGACCAACGCTTTGCTGTGAAGTGACAGCCTCACGCCTCGCCTTCAGATTTCCGCATGACAACACAAACAATGAAACACAACCGCTCCATGTTATACTAATTGATATTTTCTGAGCTCCCCGCACTCCATCCCACTACCTTCCCTGCGGACAGAGACACACGTTATTACTCCATTCAATCTGCTGAAAAGAGCATCAGATGAAAACACCACCTGAAGAAAAAGGAAATTTGGCACCTTGGAGTTCGCTCTCATGTAATCTTAGACCGAGTTCTTCAGAAAATATAAATTCCCCCTCTAACCATTGAGAACTCAGGCCCAGCATGCTCTGACATTTTCCTTTTTTCCCCAGCACTGCAGGACTGCTGTTTTGTTTAAGAATGCATCCCATTGTATATCCAATCAGAAAGATATACTTTCATACATGTGAAACACCGGTAAGATGTAGCGCTTAAGGAAAAAAAATTGGCACATTCTTAAACCTGCGCAAAGCCATGGGCATGTCTGTGTCACCCCAGACAGTACTTAAGCACTGAGTACAGTCAGTGGAATTCAGGGCACCAGCATTATTGGCAAGTGATGGATTTAGATACAGAAGAAACAGTAAATTACATAGTAAACACAGACACGGGATTTTATGGACAAAGCTTATGCTTGTAAAACGTGGCACCTTCTATCCGTCTCATTCTGCTGATGACAGGGGGCAGAATTGGATTTCTGAATGTATAAACGTGACACGAACAGCACATCGGGCAACTGGAGTACTGTGAACCCACTGACAGGCACAACAGCCAGGCAGAAAGCCCTGTCCAAAGCTAACAGCTTCAACAGACCCCACCTCAGATAATCAGCCTACCTACAAGGCAGGATTTATTAATTGCTGCTGAAGTCTCACAAAAAGGTTATTTAACACAACTCTAGCACACACCTGACCCAGTACATATAGACTTAGTGCTCAGATTACCATTGACGTGAAGGTTTCTACACTGTAGACCAGCACATCATTTATCTATTGACACCAGAACCCCTACCTGTGTGCCGCTTTCCTTCAGCATATATAACATACATCATGGCAATATTTACTTCACCCATCAGTGGGCAGGAGGTGAGATCTTGCTCCCAAAAAAAATCAGTTTTGCGGACCTTCACCAGGACAGCTTCACCAGGTCCAAGCAAGGACCACTGCAGTGTTCTCCAGTCAGTGTCAATATGAATTTTAGGATTGCTTGGTCAGGAATAGAAGCAACTCTGAAGTTATCATCAAGATTATTAAAGTATATATTGGTAGATCAGTCTGAACCACTGACAGCTTTGTAACTGCTGTGATCACTGGTGTCACTGAGCTGCAGACACTGTCATTTCTCTATAAAGTTGCCACGGGTTTGACTTCAGGGAGTCCTCAAACCACGCAGCAAGCGTGTCTGTATGACTAGCCTCTGAACTCCAGTTGTAAGATTAGCTTTCAAAAGGGGATGGCTGCAAGCAGAAAAAGGAAGTGACAAAACAGAAGGTGTTTATGATACAATCAAAATCCAGGAAAATAAAGGCAGAACAGCAAACCTTCACCTTATCTACATGAATCTCTGAATCAGAGGATGTAAACAACAGGGACAGACCAAACTTCACTTGTTTGTTTCGAGATCACAACGCTCTATCCACCCCTGAAGCACATAAGCAAAACAGGATACAGGGTGTTACTGAATGATTTCCCCTGAAATCTGATTGAGAAAGATTAGAGCAATTAGAACAGAGTGACACACACTTTTAAAACCCTTAAATCACGATTAATGTAAGGTTTAACTTTTCTCCTAAGGATCACCTGGTGACTCTGTGCCATTTTCAAAACAAGGCTGATACACACATCCCAGCCTCAAATTAAAAATCATGAGACAGAATCCCCTGCCCTCTACTGGCACACGAGCCACACTGAAAGCTGCGCGCAAGCAGAAACAGCTGTTTTAAGGCGTTCTTTTCAACTATTACTTGTAATTTATAAAAGATCTATAATGAACCAGAAACATCAAACTGAGAACAAAACCTCACATATAAAATACTCTTTCAGCATCACTGCACTTCTTCCTGCAGAGCTAGCTAGACTGAGGATTCAAAATACTGCTCCCAGCAAGATAATATATTCATTAACTGAAAGTAAATTCTAAGGGATTATCTAATGTTTGTCATGTTCACAGTGCATAACCAAGAACTCTGTATGACAGGGTTTTATTTATTTATTTTTACAAAATTCTCTTCCATGTACGCTCCTGCTTTTCAGATCGCAGTCATCCAAACTGCATTTGGCCCAAGAATAGAGAGGCAGGTTCACGACGCTGCCAAAACAATTTTCCAGCACCTTGGTGCAAGAGCTAGGGAAATTCATAGCCAGGTTTCTGACTCACTTGCACCACTGAGATTGCACTACACAAACCTCAGGACACCGCAGCAAAGCGTTTGTTGTGACTGACCACGTCCCTTTCATTTCTGTTACAGAGCAACTGAATAGGTGTCGTCATATAACTTTCCGGATCCCGTGAGCAGTTATTATTGTGTTCTCCCAATGATGCAAACAACAACAACAACAAAAGCCAAGATTTACACTGCTGTGATTATATTTCTGAATGTAAATCAGCTTGATTCCTGGAAAAATTAAAGTAATTTCCCCATGTAGACAAGGCCTAAACGGAACTAAATAAACACAAGCGTCTCAACTGTATATTTCATCCAAAAGACAAATAAGCTTTGAAATCACATTAAAAACAAAAAAGCAGCCTGAAAAACAGCAGCTATTAAACAAGAGAGTCTGGCAATACCAGAGTAATTCCCACAATGCTCATCCATACTCTGAAACGCATTCAGAACAGACCCTGTTTTCAGAGCTGTCACACAACAAATGCTGATGTAAGCCTGCCATCACTGCACAAATAACAGAATAAAACACTTAAATAATACCACTAAGAAAACGTAGGAGATGCATACAACCTACACTGCGTACAGCAGTTCTTTTTTAAAGCAACTCATCTGTTAGTTACCAACAGCTAAAAGACCCTTGGGATGCAACAAAACAAAAGCATACAAGGTTCCAAGGACTCTACAGGAGCACAATGCAATCACACTGTGGCAGTGTGCCCCCCAACCCCGCTGCTTAAGCAACAACCACCAGTGGTGGTCGTGATGGCTGCATCCGGCTTAAGTCAGAACCTTGGGAGGCAGATAACAGCACAATAGCTGAGAGCTATAAATCTTGCTCAACTGCTGAGGGCTGGTTGAGCGTGCACTAACAGAAATACGGCTGGCATGCAGATATGACAGTAAGTCAATTATCTTACTCCTTCTATAGTGGACAGCCCAGGGCCCATGGGGCTCTCCTGCACAGCAGCAGTCTGCGCGACAGGATCTCCCCTCGAGCAGGGACACCTCTCAAGGTTACTGCTCAAGGCTGAGAGAAGCCTTATTGTGTCAGATACTCGGTAAGGGAATTGGGAATAAGCGCTGAAACTTTGAAATCTTAGCTAAGTGATATGAAGGATTGATTGTGCACATATATAATCTTTTAAATACAAACCACTGACCAAGTCTGGGACTACATTTGGATCCAGCTGCACCCAGACTCCTCTCTGAGAAGGAGTTTAGAAAGCAAGGGGGTCCTTTCACTGTCGCAATTACTATTAAACTTTGTTAAATCGCTGGTTTGTATCAATAAACATATTGCTACTTCTCTCTTATGAGTTAAGTGCTCAACTCCATCTGTAACACACACTCATCTCCTTTTTACTGTAGACCTCTACAGCATTAAAAAAAAAAGGTTTTAAAGCTTATTAAGTCATATCCTAAAACTAGTTATGGTTTTGGCTGTCCTACTCAGCCTAAATGTATTTACAGATAATTTCTACCTGCTTGTTTCTGTGTCAGACTTGTCTGATATCTTAAATAGTTCTTCTTACACCCTGGTGTTTGTCTAACCCCTGACATGTACAAAGTGCAAAAGTATCTTCTTCAGCCATGAGCTTTCTAGGCTATTTAAGCCAAGCTTTTGGTGCAGCAGAATCTAAGAATGAAGGATAAACAGGTATTTTAGACACAATCTATGTGGATCTCTGCCTGTCTCCATAAATAACCTCCTCAAATAAATACGGTTTCAAGTAGATGAGAAAATACGTAACAGGAAAACCTTTACAGCACAAATTTATGAGGTGGTGGTGTTGCCAAGCCTTGCGATTTGTTCCAGTATCTCTGTATTTTCTCAACTTTCAGCTCCTGGAGTTCTCCCTAAAAAGAAAAAAACCCAAACAACAAAAACCTTCTATCCTTCATGATTATGGATAAAAGCCTGGAGTCAAGCAATGGCTTGTAAAAGAAGGAGGTCAGCATTGGTTTGCAAAGAAGGAGTGCAGGATGCAAATAAAAATAATGTGATTTTTTAAAATCAGACATTGATTAAAAGGTTAAAAACCCTCAAGATGAGTTAATTCAGTATTTTCTAAGATGCCACTTAACATACACTGACAGAAAACATCTTACCAACTTGCCTGTATTCTTTGAGTAGAATTGCACAGCCACTAATGATCTGATCCCACTTCTATAGGTAAAATACTGGCTGGTTTTGGTGTTCCAACATGCTAAAAACTATTCATACTATAAAGTCTAGGGAGCTGGACCTCTTGCTTTCTAAGTGGCTTCTGCTTTATTAACAGAAAACTGAGGTAAAGAGGTAAGTGACCAGCTTACAGCAGATGCAGGAACTGAACACAGATTTCAGCTTTTCTGTGCTTTAGGCAAAAGGCTGGTCTTCTTTTCACTTAACAAGCTATCGAGGCCCAAAGTCTTTTTTAAAAATTGACAATGCAGCTCAGTAACAATGAAACAGCAAGAATACTTGAAAAAGAAGTCATCTTAAAGTTAAACCATTGGAGCTTCTAAAGTTAACACCTGCAAAAACTTGCCCCCAACATACCGTCAAAAATCTTTCCAGGAAGCTAATTTAGGATTCATACCAGTTTCTGTATCCGTCAGGCAGGACAAGAATCACAATACTGACATTACTGTTGGTACTCCTATCTTTGTGTTTGATCTCTAGTGCCATTAGTTCTGCAGCTTTTTCATCGTACTTACTGACTTTATACCCCAGCTTTTCAGCATGAATCCTCTTGGCCATGAATTGCCCTTCAATTAACGCTCGTATTTCCACCTCCTTTGGAAAGTCTGAAACCTGTATCAAAGAGGGAATACATTAAGTTAACAAGCACCTTAGACAGTGTACAATGCCAAGCTGGATACTGGTTAAAAACAGAAGACATTTATAGTTGATTATTCTTGTTTTCACCCCGAAGTCTTCTTTCATCTAGGCTCAGTTCTTCACTTAACACACACAAGATGGACCTAGAGACTCATGACAGAGAACGCAACCCATAACCTCGATACTGTTGGCAAATCCATCAAACTTGAAATCAATGCACAATGAGAAGAGCTTCTAGTGCAAGTTGTAAACCCTTCTCTATGCATTTCTCGGCACCAAAGGCTGCTTAAGAATCAATACCTCAAAGCCATAAAACTAAAGCAAGTAGATAAAATTCAGATGCATTAAGCAATGTCACAAAAGTTTAAATCTATTTCTGTCTGCACAAAAATTGAAACCATGTAAGCTTTTCATTAATTTATTTGTTTGATATATATAACATTTTTCTGCCCTTTTGTCCATCAGAATATAAGAAAGGCAACAGAAATAGGAAAATATTGAACTACAAACAAATTCAAAGAATCTTTCACAAAAAGTTGAGTTTTTCCATGCACTACAGTAAGTGCCTACAACTTGCACAACAGCTAGAAGTGATTAAGCATTCATTTAAACAGCAAACATTTAAGAGACTAGCGCTACACTGCAAACACAAGATAGCATCAATCTCTGTTCACCTAGGTGAGGTCTAATTGACTGGGAGTCATGACTGCTCAAAGACATCTGTTGAGTTTCAGTACTACCCAGAAAGCTCTTTCTCAAAAGAAAAAGAGATACAAAGAACTTTTCTTTCCATAACTTAATTTCTATTTTAATTCCAATTGGATTTGAGCCTGTGTTTACTTACATACCACTATGTAGCTTATAGGTTACTGCAAGACATGCAGGACAGCAAAATGAGGTCTTTACCTTACATACACGTTTAGAGCAAGATAAAAGACAAAATATTATAGCCAAAGTTTCAACACATCCTTATCTGTGCATCCGAAACTCAGAAGATGGAGATTAAGTCATGTAAGTGCACTAAGCTCTCAATAAGCTTAAAGTTAATCCTGTTTCCAAAACAGTGTTGGTTTCAGTAAATCCACATTTTCCAGGAAAGGAAATATTTCCTCAAAAAAATACCATGTAAGTTCTAGATCAGACTTTGCACTGTAGATACTCTCAAGCTACAGACCAAATACTTTCTTATGCAAATCATCCCAGGGACTTCAATGAATAAATGAAACTTGAAAGCAACTATCTCAGCCAGAAGGTGGGGGGGTGAGGGGGGGGGGAGATAATGACAAAAATTTCAATACTTGACAGTACTCCTTCAAGGTTTGAGATGCTAACTAGATTATTACTACCTTTTGGTTGTCTCTGTTGAATCTGTGAATCCCAACTGCTTCAGGAGTAATTTCCATCACATCAAAGTAGAAACCTGCATCAAGAAACATTAAAGAGTATCATGTTTGCTTCTAGTCCAAAGTTGGAATCTTCTTTCAGCACACAGCTAAAATGGTAATAAATGTTTATCACATATTTGGAAAGACATTTGGGTCACCACACAGCCTGTTTCTTAATTAATTTCAGTCCAGACATTTATCAAATTTAACTACTTTCAGTTTACAAAAATGTGGATCTTCAGCACGTCTGGCTCTAGACATCCAAACAACATAATAACCAATGCACCTACAAAAGAGCACACATCCACCAGAACACACACAAACACACACAAGTAACACAGATAACATGTAACACATCTTAAGAAGCAGTTTCAGCAGGTCATAAGCAAGGGTGAGAAAACCCAAAACAAAACCAAAACCATAGGAATAGTAAGTTAGTAAGAAGAGTACAGGAATACTGGAACACTTCATGTACTGGATTAGATTTCATGAGCATATTACGGAACATCAGATGTTTTAAGTCATGAAGCAGAGCTGGTCTCTGAATAGTTTTGATGAGATCTGAAGAAATGCAGTAATGTTTTGTGGACAGCTAGACAAGAAGTGTGAAAAAGATTTCTTTTGTGTTGATGGCAAGAAGGGTTGGACAGAAGAGATATTAAAGAAAAGAGACAAAAAAGAAAATGAGGACAGGAAAACTGAACAAAATAGCTAAGAAACTAAGGAGAGTTTCTAACTTGGAACAAGAGCATGCCGTCCCAGTAGCTCTATGATTATTAGCCAAAATAAAACCCCCAAAACAGTACTGTGCTTTAGCACACATAACCTTTTCCATTGAACATTCTGACAAGCTGCCAGCAAGCAACACTGTGGGTTAGAGATCTTGCAAGCCCTGCCAGAGGATGTATATCCCAAAATTTCCGTTCCTTAAATCCAGCAAATGAGGTCTTCAGGTAAATTTGCTGGTTTTGTTAGCCTTCTCAGGTACTTCCCAGACACAACAGGACCCTCATCTGTTCACCACTCCTCCTCCTTCCTTATTTGCTACCCCTGTTACTCTCATTATCTCAACCTCACCCTAGGAGCTGCCTCTCCCCATCTTCAAACCTTCGCAGTGGCATCTTGTCACACAGTAGGGAGAGCAGGGGAAAAGCGATAAAAGGGAGAGCACCTAACCTATTACTGCTTTGCTCTGCTTCCCTCAGGAACTCAGATTACAGAGATTACAGTATTTTTACATGCACACCCAGAGGTTATCCACTTATACAGGTTATTGAGGATGACTTTCACAAAACAGTCCTCTTACAGGGAATTGAGATATCCAAGCAAATACACTGTAATACAAATTTTAAGACTTTAAGCAGTGTCCTAGTATCCCTGAAATCACTAACAATATTTTCATCAACTTCCAATTTTTTTAATACGTCGAAGGTGGCTGGATTTTGGATTAACTTCTTCCCATTTTCTGAAACACCTGAATTGATTTGTCTTCTAGTGAAAACAGATTCCTGGTCATTTTAATACCCCACAGAGACTGGATTTGACAGACAACATAACAGACCTTCTAAAAACGAAATCAGCGCTAACCTCAGAGTCTCAAGAAACAGTATCTTAAATTCACTTTCTTAAGGAGTGAAGTCTTCTATAGCTTAAATATCTACATTAAAAAAATTGCCACTTACAGTTTTTACATTAATTTCACTCATACCAATTCAGATGAATTTTGTTTGATTTCATTCATTTAGCATAATGTGGGGGAAAAAAGGGATGAAATGACTGTGTGACATACATTGTGGAAAAGGTAGGAAATCTAGGCATCATTTGATATTACTGCTTTATTCACATGCACTGGACAAGATTCTAGAGTAATGTTGAGAGATCAAAACCATTGAAGAATGAGAAAGAAATAGTATGGTGCTACTTAATCCACTTCATTTGAATCTTCCGCAAAGAGAAACAAACTAATGAAAGCCTCCTTCAGAAATTACTAGTTTTAAACATTATACAGCTAAGATGCTCCTAACACCCTTTAAATGATGAAAACAGCTCCAAAAATACAGTTTTCTTATTTAGTGAATACTGAAGAAAAATACTATCATGACACTTAGCCTGCCAGCAGAGCATTTCTAAGTCACATTAGGAACTTCCCTTGCTCTAGTTAACTTAGCTCTTGGCTTTTATCACAACCCAAGTAAAAAGCAGGTATGACTCCCACAAAATTATGTATCTAAGCAAACCCTGGAACGCCCAGCCTTGCTAAGGCTCATACCCAAGTTTCCATTGTTTCCAGGGACAGTAGATGATAAGGCTTTGGAGAATACATCCCAGGAGCCTGAAGCACAGTCATCTCTGATCCTCTCTCTCATCAGAGAGCCATTCTTAAAGCTGAAATACACAAACATACCATATGCATTTTCCAAAACATTTGGCTCTAGATTTTTAAAGCAATTTGTTTTACTCAATACTGGAGTTTATTGTATCAGCTGAGCAAGCTGAAAGATACAATAATTTTCATGAAAGAGATTGAGGGGGAGAAAACTAGACAAGAGAAAACAAATATTACAGGACATGTTGAGAAATACAGTGCAGAGATGCTGGTATACATCTCTCCAAAGAGTCAGCTTAGACCCTGCCTGGCAGGCCATGCTAAACCTAGGCTATCTCTGAACAGTTAAGTCATCTCCTCCGAGCCCCATGCACAGGAGTCGCAGCCCACTGCCTGATTTACTATGCCCTCCTGGAGCTCAGAGCACCTGAGAACACATGGTATGCACTGATGGAGCAGCAGGAGCTGCAATCATGCTGGCCCTGGGGCAGGTTCTACAGAGCTGCATTTCTGCACTGCACCAGCACTCCCGTAAAGGGCTTCACCAAGTCTCGTTGCACCCAGGAGCCGAAATTAATATCTACTTTTGGATTATCTAGAGATGAAACTAGTAACTACTTTAGAGAGAAACGTTCTGTGCTGCGGGTGCAGAGGTAGGTCTACTTGTGTTGTCAGAAGTACTCTGACACAGCACTAAAAAGCTCACTCTCGGATGACTCCACAAAGCACAGCAAGAGTGCCTCCATGTTGCATTTATGATTTAAGAAGCACAGTACCAGTACAGAGCTAGCTTGGATCCAACAAGTCTCATGAGGTGTAGCTCCATGCCAGGATCTGGCAAAGGAAAGCACCACAGCTGCATCTGCATGGTTCTGGTCCAGAGCCAGTTAACCATGCTGTAAAACATGCATCTGTTCAGCATTTATGTTCTTTGCACCCATTTATACAGTTACCTCCTTTGCCTCCTCTGTGAATACAACACTCCTTCCTGCAAAATACTGCAGCATTGGACTTGGACTCAAAGGAACAGAGTTTGAATACCCTCCAGCATAGAGTTATCAGAGCAACTCAGCAGGAAAGGCAGAGAAATATCCAGAAAGAGGACAAGGAAATTATTGAACTTGCTCAGTAGTAGCAGCTGAAGTTACTCGAGTTTTCTGTACAAGTATTCTGCTTGGTAGCTCAGGCATTCTTTTTCTACTAACCCAAGTAAGTCCCTGACTAACTCCATTATTTTGTTTTAAAAGGGGCATTGGTGCAAAAGGGGCAGTGTCAAGGCAGAAATTGCTAGGCAGGGGGAACAGGATCTCTTTATATCTGCATGGCTACAGACACATCTTGTGTTCTGAAAGGCAGGTTTGGCCTTCTGCACATGTTAAGCTGCAGTAAAAGACCGGCAGTATAACAGTTATTCAGAAAAATGCCTCAGCATCTCCTTTTCTATTACAGGCAGGTTGTTTATATGGCTCTCTCACAGCAACAGTGGGAAAAATATTGGGGAAAAGGAGAAACTTGAACGGAAAACTTTTTTAAAAAAAACCCAGTGCCGGGAAATCGTACTATGAAACTCAGTAACTTGCAGTTGACATCATGCTTTTGAACTCAACTTCATGAACACTGTTCCTGCTGTTATCTACAGCATCCTATTACCGTACAGGTAAGACTCAACATTACAGTTGAAGGGTAGATTCGAATTTTGCTGAAATTTTGAGTTACAAGCACCTACAATCCAGGAGACTTAGACACAAAATTTATCTGCATATTACTTGTAAATATTTGCCTAAATAATATGACCTGTTTTGGAAATTTTTCCCCTGAATACAGTGACTCAATGAGAGAAAACGTAGCTTCAGGCCATCTTCTCACCTATTTGGCTGGCGAACCGCCAAACAATTCCCAAATCACACAAGCCAAAAGCTACCATAAGGATCATTCTCTCATCTGGGCTGCTTGAGACCTCAGTATTTTCCATACACACAGCCTAATATGTCCCTGAACAGCACTGATTATAGTCCTCTATGAAAAGGGAATCTTCACCTGCCCCATTAAGTCCCCTCTGGACCACTAGAAGAGTACAGAAGTTATACAGCCTGGTCAAGCTTCCAACATTTCACATTAATATATTTCAGAAGATTGTTATTTCTGTACATTCAATGTATTACCTTAGATTCACAGTGAACTAGCTCTATGTATGCATAAAAATAATCCCAGCTTTTTATTGCCATGAAAATTTAACTTCCACAACTCTGCAGTTTCATTTACTCAAATTAAACAATAAGAATGCTATAATGTTGATGCAAATGTTTCAGCAATAGATTGCCATATACCATACAGATTGTTGAATGTCCTATTCATTATCATTTTGCAAAAGAAATTAAAAAAAACAAACACAGAGAGAGAAATAGTTGTTATTGATCCCAGATGTACAAAAAATAAAGGATATTACCATAAAAGCGCCATATACGTTTGAGAATCAACAGGATTGCAGAGGATATGACCTTCTAAGGCAGGAGTTGGTTCTTGGATCCACAGAAACAATGTGTCACTTGTGCCAAGGCTAATCTGGAGGTGAAAAAAAAAAAATTGAAGCATTATCACAATGTGCATGGAAAGCAATACAGAAATTAAATTAAAACCATTTGTTATTACCACTAATTGTTTTTAAATTACACATTAAGTCTATTGGATTTGTGTTGAAGCTACCTCTGACTTAGGTTGTCACGTCAATGAAATACATACTAGATGGAGACTCAGGTTTTAAAGCCTGGAGCATCAGTTAAAAACAGTCACAGGAGTTTACTTAAAATCTTTCAGGCAGCTTACAGATTGACAGAAATTAAACAAGTGTGAATCCAATACAGAAAATCAACACTAGCAGATAAATTTAACTGATAACCTACAGCTATTTTACATTTCACGTATTTCATTTATTCGGGGATTTGGACAGGTTCCCGTAGTTTTGACTTACTGCAATATCTCCTTCTTGAAGTCTCATCCCTGCCAATGATGCTGAAAGCAAAGAGTCAGAACACCAGATAGAAAGTTACTCATTTGAGTCAACTATAGCATGTTGCATGAGATATCATAATACATCACATTCACCATCTCAAAGTACAATATAAATGGTAAATATGCTCACAATGGCCTCGGCCTATACACTGTAAAAGATGGACAAAGCATTTGGGTGAGGGAGTGATTTTTAACAGAATCAAAACGCTCAAGACAAAAGACTGTGGAACTGCATGATTCTCTAACGTTTTATGTATTCAGGTTTTAAATACAGTGAACCCTCAGTTAACAACACACTTTAAAGGAGAAACACTCCCACTTACATCAGACTACTCACATATTTAGTGAACTAAGATGGATTTGAATCTCTAGAAGAAAAATTGGACTTTTGGGAAATATAGAGTTTAACCATCTCCTGCACTATGAATGTAAAATATACCATCATGAAGACTCCATCTTGATTCAAACCTGCATATGCTACTGTTATACAGATAAGTATTTTATTTTCACAGTCTTGAGAAACAGACAACTTTGCTCTACACTGAAACAGTCTCCAGGATTCCAAAAACTGATCCTAAATTAACACCTTCCCTTATACTGAGATCTATCAGCCTGACAAAAGGACAGCCGTAATTATTAAAGAAAGCCTATGAGGTCCATCTCCACCTTTTTGATTGAAAAGATACAACAGCAATTTTTTAAGTCATATTTTCTAAGTCAAAATGTTAGCAGTTCATAGTAAGAATAGTTTCTTAGGGGCAGGCAAACCAAAACTGAAGTTATCAAGAAGTAAATGAAGTCACCTCTATTACTAGGCAAAAGAGAATTCATTTGTCATACCCAGCTTATCCAAGAAGTCTATACCTCAGAAGAACCAGTGATGGAAGGCTGTTGGAAAAAGGCATTAATGCTGATAAACGCGATATTCTTCCAGTGTATAGGGAGCTTCTGAGAATCAATGAGATTGATTTAGAATTTTAGTACATACATAAACATATTCATTGAATCTTATACATTTAATCATCTCACCTGGATTGTCTCCTGTAAATGCTACTATTTTACAGTCTGGGCTAAACCCGTAACGCTGACTATAATACGGAGAAATGGGCCCCTAAGGAAAAAGAGAGAGAGAGGGGGAAAGAAGCTCAAAAAATTGAAAGTAATCTCACACTGTATGACACAATGTGTTGTAACATAGAACTGAAAAACCCCAAAGCAGCTGTGATAATAATTTCTGTGTATTTAAGGTATGAATGAATATTTTAAAGATTTTGAACTCAAATTTTTTGTTGTTGAGAACCTCACAGAAACACGCTCAGATGAGATTTTTAAATAGGTTAAATAAATAGTAACATTTCAGCTTTGGGTCTCTCTCCAGTTATTCACATCAACCAACATAAACACAATCATCTATTTTGTACACACACATGAATACTAATGCATAGAAATTAGAAATTCAATGCAAACATATGAGGAAATACAGCATTAATACATATCATAACATTAAATGCTAGAATATGACACCTAGTTTTTTAGGGGTCAAGAACTGTATTCTTTTAAGCCAGATTAGACAGTCAGAGAGAAAAAGCAGGACAAGAAAACTTTCCATAAAAAACAGAAGGACATCTATAAGAATTTTTATATGTTCTTCTCCATTACAGAAGATCAGCACTGAATTCTGATGGATCAGGTGATGGGTATCTACACTCGCTTACACATGCGTCAGCTAAAGCAACAGCTTTTTTTTGTGCTGGGCATTAAGACTAAATTCATTTACTCTAAGAGATGTGCAGCTTGATTTGATTTCACCATTATGCTACAAGAAGTGAGGAGCTTTAAATATCCCAAATTATTCACAAAGATTACCTCATCAACTCTACAAACAGCTTAAAACAAGGTCCCTGTCAAGAAATGCAAATGTTGGGCTCTGTTTCTGCAGTAATAAATGCTGCACACAGTTCTGCAGTGACCAGGTGTTTGTGGGCATGAGGGGGGACCCCAAAGATCCTTATCACTGCAGCACCTACCAAAATTCTTCTCATCACAGCCCAGGGCATGCAAGAATCCAAGGTGATTAATGATGAAAGCTACAACAGACACCAGCTACCAGTCAGTTTTCAGAGATGTCTGCTTCTGCTCCGGCATGCACATTCATAACACACCTGGAAATACTAAACCAAGTGGCGTAGCTCTGAGGATAACTGTGCATGCACACATGCATGCACACACAAATACACTCCAAGAAAGCACCACTAGCAGAACTCTCAGCACAAAGCTCTCTCTGCTGCTTACAAGTCTTCCAGACAGACACATACCAGGACTGAATGGGATGGTACAGGGCATCCTAGTTTCTGCTCTAATCCAGGTGCACAAGCATCAAGGCAGGACACTGACCATACCTTTTCCCAAATCTGCAGCAAGTTCATACCAGAACCTACAAGACAGATCGAAACAAGAGGCATATATCATTAAACACAAGACAGTACTGTATCAGAAAATTTCACCTCGTTACACGCAACAGAAAATTTATGGATGCGTATTTTACAGTCAAAGAGAACGGTTACAGCTCTTCTAAGCATAAAGGATATTGATAATTCAGACTCTGAATAGCTTTCACCTGTAAAGGTAGCAAAAGATGTTTCTCTGATGCACAACGCACTAGACAATTCCGTTATTCCCAAATTAAGAAGGAAAGAAAGAACATGGATGTGTGCCCATCAACTCCTCCCCAAATCTTTCACCTTAGACAAAGACTTCACTACAACTACCTAAAGACGATGCAGCACTATCACTTGAAGGTGCGTTGTGCCGACTTGAAACTTAACAATGAATAAATTTCCCCCTGGGTCGCACGGCTTTCCACCACTCCTACCTTGGAGTAGAGTATCATATAAGCATCTAAATCCGTGCTGACTAATCTTCCTCCATATCAATGTTTCCTTCTTCAGAGATAACAAAATAAAGGCTTGGGGAGAGGGGGGAAGCAAGAGGTAAATTTTTCAAATGTAGCCTTTAACTTTGAGGCTAGTTTGGAGAGTCCAGCTTTGACTACCAAAGTCATGATTTTCAAAAATGCTGAACAGCCCAACTGAAATCTACATAACATACTGAGCACTTCACATCCCTTGCTTATGTTTCTAAGATGTCTTTAATTGTACGTTTCATTAAAATTGAAAATCTGTATGTGTTTCTGGTTAGTACCGTTCAGGGACATATCAGTCTTATCCTAGATTAACATTTTCATTTCCAAGGCTGTTTAGCCCACGACCTATTCATCTCAGGAACACAGACACATTTTCGGCTGAGTACAGTGGAAAACCTGAAATTTACTTAAATTGAATACACCTTTAAACTTTTTAAAACACAAAGACAGTGAAGTTAACCCAACTTGCAGCGCCTGTGGAATAAGACTATGTTTGTGACACCGGGACACAGAAGAAGAGAAGGGATGCAACCCACACCTCAACCAGCACATCCTCAGGCTCTAGCAGTGCTCTTAGTCTGAAGAAGGGCACACGCCTGCCACACGCTCCGCACAGATGAGCCTGCCCTACCAATTCCCAGCAGCCTTTTTCACGTAGGCTCAATAACGGATTTAATAATGTTTATAAATAAAGTGCCTATTTGCACAGTCCAACCCTACGCACCACCAGCAAGGTCTAGACCTAGTGCTTCACACAGTGTTGCACACTCCAGCTGAGACACTGGAATAACCCAAGCCAAAGAGTAGGATACTTGGATTATACTTAATGACATATAAAATAGAATTAAATATATTAATCAATCCCATTTCAGGCAAATTAAACACACTTACCAAGTTATGCATTGGTTACTTGTCCTATGACGCAACAGCAGGAATTTGATAGAGCACAAAATGCAACACGTCTCCCACAGGCAAAAGGTGCCTTTCCCTTTTCTGCTGTCAAAATCACTACCACCCACAGAAAAGGAAAGATGGAAAGATTTACTCCAGCTTCTCTCAGTTCTCCACATGAGACTACTCTTCAATCTAGCCATCCCCTCCATCCTCGGGTACACTGAGTCCTTCCAGCGTAAACTGAGCCCAGCATCACTGCCTGCACTTCCCAGCCTCGTGTCCCAAGCTCTCAGGCCTATCAAGGCTTTCTATGAAGAAATACATAAATCCATAAATTTTCCTAGAAAAGTCCCCAATTTAAAAGGCCAAGAACCCCTTCGCTAAACTAAATTAACCAGTGAGGAACAGAAACATTAAATAAATAGGAATTTTACTAGAGAAAGGTTAGTTGTTGTTTTCTGTGGGTTTTTGAAAAAAATAATTTTTCCCCCCTGCAAGCCTAGAGGAACATTTAACCAGTACCTTCCAATGCAATTTTGCAAGACACAAGGACAGCCTCCACTCTTTTCTGCATAAAGCAGGAAAAACACTAACCTTCAAACCTGAAAAGGTCTAAGTTTATATTACATAGAAACAACATTTCATTTTATTGACTGGCAGATACAGTTGCACAAAGGCTTTAATATGCCCTGAGATGAGCTAATATGGTCTGAGAAAAGAAAGATAAGCTAATTTATCCCACCCTTAGAAACTTATTTAAAAGATGTGAAACAACTATTTTACAGGAACTGTTAATCTTGTTGGCTGGATTCATCCTATCCAACTGTGGGCACTGGCGTGAGAATCTCCAGTCAGTGGAAAATAAAAATCAGCGCTGAATGCTCCCTGGAATCGCTTCTTTCTCCTTTGAGTATACAAGGAGTGATGCACAGTGGGTTCCTAACTTGAGCACCTCTGGTCATGATCTACACTGCTAAGTTTAACATATCA
>VZSC01003630.1:55846-71956 GCA_013398225.1 Steatornis caripensis
TGTGAGGGTGACAGAGCACTGGAACAGGCTGCCCAGAGAGGTTGTGGAGTCTCCTTCTCTGGAGATATTCAAAACCCGCCTGGATGCATTCCTGTGCAACCTGCTCTAGGCTAACCTGCTTTAGCAGGGGGGTTGGACAAGATGATCTCTAGAGGTCCCTTCCAACCCCTACCATTCTATGATTCTATGATTCTATGATTAATTTCTGATATACAGATATATTGATACATACCTACATACACACACACTACCTAATCATATTTGTGTAAAGACCCCAAGAGATAAAAGTGGAAAACAGAATACTACCAAGGAAATGTGAAGGTGGACTACATACGACCCAAGCTCACCAAACCTTCAGGGGGACCTGAAAGACTGCTGGGCCACCCTCCCTTTGACACACTTGAACCCTTTATGTCACAGGAAAGGTCACATCAGAAGAAACATCTCGAGATCATACTGAAAACTTGCATTGTAGGCTCCTTCATCCCATTAGCATGGACATGCAGAGAGCACCAAAAAATAATCTTGCATTATCAGAAAGTCCTGTGCTCCAAGTACTTACACCAGTCCCTAACAGCAGCATGCTTTAAGGTTTTGCTTTCAAGTAATAGAAATATATGTGCTCTTCTCAAAAATCTCATTAAATAGTAAACAATTACTATTGATTCTACTAATAGAGTCTGGAACCCAAATAATAGAAGCCACCGTGTTTCTCCTTTTCTTTTCGTTACTACATTTTCTAACAATAAAACAGTCACATTCTAACACTTCAAGACTCCATTTAAATTTAAAAAAAAACCACTCTAGAAGGCTAGAGGAAGGGGGTTATCACAGTAACTTTGTTTTTCATTCTCAGTGCCAGTTAAAATCTACAGATACTTGCATTTTGTCTTCGTAACAGGCGTGAACAGTGTTGGACATGTCTAGAATTCTGCACACGAACAACACGAATAATCATACATACCTCTGGTCCCAGGTGTGCAGTAAAATCCAATGTTACAGGAAGTAAGTTCAGACAGTTAACCATTATGAGCATTTTTAATTATCTTTAAATCAACAATTTTTCCTATAAGGTCCTCCAAACAATTTTTTAATAAAAAACTAATTTACTACTCACAAATTAATTAGTATGAGATAAAACTAGTTGCACCTTTTTAAATGAGATTTTGCAACCGAGGTCAAGGGCAGTAAACATTTACTTCAAGTTCTAAAAGACATTGCTTTCGGATTATGAAGTACTATTAAATTTTTTTGCCTCAAGGAAATGAAGAATTGTTTCCATTGTGCGATGGAAGAACAGACTTAAGGGAAATATGGCACTTCAGACTTCAGTGGATAATCAAACAAAAATCACTCATAGATGACATTTTTGACAGGAGTTTGATCATTTAAAGACAAGACAAGTTTTTACACATACCTAATCATGGCAATAAATTTTCAGAACCTATAGTACTATTAGGAAATATGTGTACCAGTGCTAGGAAATGGCTTGACTGCTTATATTCCTCAGCAATCTACAAGCCAAATGGGGGCCTCTAGCATTTTAGGACTAAGGCAAAGACAGTCAACCCACTCCAATAGTGCCACCTGCTGCGTATTTTAAAAGTATACAGTGGTCCACGGATCCAAGTAACTCAATTTAAAGACTGAACGATTGACCAATTTAAACAGAAGTCATAAGTTTGTGTGTACATATAACAACACGAAAAATTAATTTGTTTTTTATTAGTAATAGGTAAACAGGCTAAGGGTACCAAGGAAGTTGTTCCACGATGGTATAAGAACAGAACCCAGAGGGAATCCATTTCCAGGTTTATGTCAGTGGCATAACAAGGATTAGTTACATCAACCCACTACACGTCAAAACTACAGTTAACCCTATGTACTTTGTGATATCACGCAGATTGGACCTGCAACTCATTTTATGAATCATATCCTGGTTGCAAATTATTCACAAAACAGACACAAGTGTGTGTGTGTGCGTGTATATATTACGCACACATGTGCACGCACCTTGACAGCAAAGCACATACACACAAACACATATATACACACAAACACATACACACACGCCTCTTGCGACTGAATCAAGATGCCCTGTTTGCAAGCTTTCCCTGAAAAGGAAACAAACTGCAAGGTATAGGGGAATGGCTCAGCAAAACAAGAGCTAATCCTGTTCCTGGTTCCAATGATCTGCTGTACAACCCGGACTCATTCACTTCATTTCACTGGGCATCTGGTTTCTTTTCCCAGTTTCTGGTTTTGCTGCTTACCCATGCAAGTGTTTGGGAAGAGACTGCCTTGTATAATCCACTTGCGTAACTAAGTGTGATGGCTTTTCCATGATCCTGAGGGAACAGCATANTACAACCCAGACTCATTCACTTCATTTCACTGGGCATCTGGTTTCTTTTCCCAGTTTCTGGTTTTGCTGCTTACCCATGCAAGTGTTTGGGAAGAGACTGCCTTGTATAATCCACTTGCGTAACTAAGTGTGATGGCTTTTCCATGATCCTGAGGGAACAGCATAGTACAAATAATTAAAAATCATCATAATTTCTGATCAGATACAAACCCATTATACTTCAAACGCTCTTCTAATGAGAAGTTAAGTGTACATCTTTTAAGACAGAACCTACATTTCACGTTCAAGGATGCTATCCTGGTTAACTCTTTCTGCAACACATACTCTGGTTGCACAAGTCACTTTCACAGGAGGTCAGTGAGTCAAATAGTGTGACTGGAATTTTAAAAAGGTTGGGTAACTTTTATGACCATTAATAATGTTTGTATTGAACCCCAGCTCAAACTGTAATGAGGTTAATTAAATCTCCTGCCCCAATGTATAAACCGACTGCCTGAAGGTCCAAAGGAGGACTCCGTGTGCCAACAACTCGGAACACCAAACAAACAAGGCAATTGAGGTTCTCCTTTCTACAGAGCACTAGGTGTTTGTCACTACTGAAGGCTGAATATCAAAGCAGACCTACCAAAGCCATGATACATCAGAACAGCTCTGATATGAGACGTGCTTTCTCCAGGGTCAAGAGAGAAGGTCACTTGGAGTATCTAGTGTTTGACAAAGTATTGTCTTTCCTTGGCTAAGGCAGAAAAAGACTGCAGTTGAGGATAGGCAACATGATTTGCAAGACACAAGCACATTGGGAAGGCAAAAGCAATTATTAATAAGTGAATTACAGCAGACTTACACATCTGAGCCTCCGGAGCCTTAGCAGATCTCTACGCACTGCACAACTAGAGCATTGTCACCTGCGTATGCACAGCTTCCAAAGGGATTCCCAAGATCTGCAGGATTTGAGCGTGATTCAGTGAATTATTTATGATGCAAATCATTGCATAATTTCTGCCAGTACTTCGAAAAATACTGCATATCAGCATTCTTTCCACACACTGCCCTTTCACAATGTTTTTTTATGCCGTGTTTTTCACTGCAAGGAACGTAGCAGATGCACAATTATATTAAAACTACTGTTTAACTGCATTATTTTTTCACATACTACTCTCCTGGGCCCTTGGCAGCTGTATCAGACGGACCTATTTCACAGAGAGAAACTTGAAATTCATAGTCCAGGCATAGTCTCGTACTTTATTTGATATGATCAAAAGCCATGTGTCCTGGTTTCACTGGGACAGAATCATAGAATCTTTTTTTTAATCAGGAAAGCTGCGTTTTTGAGAAGACTGCAGCACCTGATTCGGTGGCAACAAAGTTGATAAGACACTTTGTTTTAGGTCGTGGCCAGCCATGGTCTGTGGGTTTCCACAGTGATCAAGGTCTTCAGCAGTTCTGAGTAATCAAAAGCCAGGGCACTGACCCAGGCTGGACAGAAATCCAACAAACCAGAAGGCTGTGCTGCCATTCAGCATGACCTGGGCAGGCTGGAGAGTTGGGCGGAGAGGAACCTGATGGAGTTCAACAAGGGCAAGTGTAGGGTCCTGCACCTGGGGAGGAACAACCCCACGCACCAGAACAGGCTGGGGGCTGACCTGCTGGAGAGCAGCTCTGCGGAGAAGGATCTGGGAGTGTTAGGGGACAACAGGGTCACCATGAGCCAGCAATGTGCCCTTGGGGCCAGGAAGGCCAATGGCATCCTGGAGTGCGTTAAGAAGAGTGTGGCCAGCAGGTCGAGGGAAGGGATCCTGCCCCTCTGCTGTGCCCTGGTGAGGCCACATCTGGAGTGCTGGGTACAGTTCTGGGCTCCCCAGTTCAAGAGAGACAGGGAACTACTGGAGAGAGTCCAGTGGAGGGCTACGAAGATGATGAGGGGAGTGGAGCATCTCTGCTGTGAGGAGAGGCTGAGAGAGCTGGGTCTGTTCAGCCTGGAGAAGAGAAGACTCGGAGGGGATCTCATCAATGCTGAGCAGTATCTAAAGGGTGGGTGTCCAGAGGACGGGGCCAGACTCTTTTCAGTGGTGCCCAGCGACAGGACAAGGGGCAACAGGCACAAACTGGAGCACAGGCAGTTCCACCTAAACAGGAGGAAGAACTTCTTTACTGTGAGGGTGACAGAGCCCTGGCCCAGGCTGCCCAGAGAGGCTGAGGAGTCTCCTTCTCTGGAGAGATTCAACCCCTGGACACAAGCAGACAAAACCTGCTCTGGGGGCACCTGCTTTAGCAGTGGGGGTGGTCTGGGGGATCTCCAGAGGGCCCTTCCAACCCCTGCCATTCTGTGATCCTGTGAGCACACAGCTCGTGGCCACTATATGGTCTGAGTATAACTGTGTATTTTATATTATGACTGCTATTAATATTAGTTTGTTATTATTATTTTATTAAATCTGTTACTATTTCAACCCACGGGTTTCCTTTCCTTTTCCCAATTCCCCTTTCCCAGGTGGGGAAGAGTCACTGGATGATAGAAAAGCTGGCTAAACAAAGACACCATGTATTTTTAAAATTTTTGTTTTATTATTAGATAATACTATAGCATATATGGTAAGTTTTAAACTGTGGCTTACCATGCATTTGAAGAGTTTATTCAGCTCTCAGTAAGGAAATTATTACTTCTACAGTTTATTTCATTTTACAGAAAGGCAGTAAAATTGAATGAGTCAGAGTAAGGCGTTCCTACCTCCAGCCTCCTGATTCCAAGTGCCATTGGCACATACTGTTTTGACTCTGCACTCAGGCCTGAATACTTTTAACACATTCTTGAAATGGAGCAAAAAGCACAAAATTATTAAGGTACAACAAATCCTCCCCTCCCACCCCACTGTCCCAAGAAGCAGCAGCAAGAATGGAACTGGATGAAAGTTGAGGAAGGAAGAGCGGAGGCAGAAAGACATAAAATACATGGAAAGAAACCTGAAAAAAGATTTCCCTGGTGGAGCTAGTGCATTGGGGAGGTCACCATGACAGCATCCCTTTAAGAATTAACATTACTATATAAACCAGTATTACCCAGTCCTTTGTGCACCTGACTGTGTTCAATGAGGTTTTGTATTTCACTGTTGTTTTTGGCAAAGTTTCATATGCTCACAACCTTAAGTCAACATTAAATCCAGCTATCGAGTTATAATCGCGAACTCTGTATGCAGTAGCTCCAGGCACACCACATGAAAACAAGCTGACTGAAACCCACAACTTCAGAGGAGACCACGCAACTTCTGAAAGTGACTGTACTTAGCAGAAAGTTACTTCTTCATTTAGGAAGTTTTCAGATGCTTCATACCTGATTTGCTTTTTTGCCAACACAATGAAGGAAATGTCCTGCTTTTGCATGACTTTTTCTTCCTTGTTGGAACAGATGGTAAAGGCTTACAAATACATGACTGGTATTTTTTCAGTGACTCATACCTCAGAGCAACAGGCTTCAGATCATGATAAGCAGCCAACCAAGATGGACGTAAGCTTACTTGAGGAGCAGTATGACCACATAAAACAGAAGCAAAAACTGCAATCACACATTATTGTTTTTAAAACAGGTATGCTTATATTTATAGGAAACAATGCAAATGTAGATGTAAAGACTGTTGCTTTAAATCTTGATAACTCCTAGCTTTGTTCTTTTTATGCTCAGTTTCAAGAGGAGTACAAACTGAATTCCTTTTCTATCATTTTGGTTGCTTATTCATTTCACTGGAAGGTGGTCTTATGTTTGTATCAATTGGCTTCATGGCAGTGAAACCCTTCAATTTGAAACAGATTAGCGTATTTGAGATAAGGTTTTACAGGTTTTATGTCAGTGGAGTAAAATTCTAAATGTAAATGATAACTCTTACAGGAGCCATGTACTTCGTGTCTATCATCAGAGTATTTGTACAATGTGTTCTGTAACATTTCTGCTCTCAAATGTTTCCATCAGAACAAGCAATTCTGGGTCTTCTGTCTCTTTTTCCCTTCTTTATCTGTGTAAAGAAATGCGTCCTACAACACTACAGAAAGCAATAGCAAATATCAAGTGACTAGCACTAGTTGGGGTTTTGTCAAAAAATAACTTATACTAAGAATCACAGTGGGTAACTAAGATACAAGTTTTGAACAAGGGGTCCTGGTTTTGAAAGCGTCTTCACTGCATATTGCTTGGAATGTACGTACGTAGAAAAACAAGTAACAATATGTATCACTCATCTACCTGCTACGTCAGGCAGATTTTATATAAGAAACTGCCAAATATCTTAAATTTTTTAGTTAGACTGCTGCTTACAATATTACACTGATACATTTTCATTTACTTTCCAAGTTAAAGTGATATTGAGAATACTAAGTCAATTAACGATGTCTTCTGAATTTAATCACAATATGAAAGACATGCCTCATTCACCTCCCATATTAGTGCAAAACTTCATTCCTTACAGTTTCCTCTACATTTTTCAGCAGTTCTAGATTTTGGCTGTGTCAGACTGTATCATCAAAACAATCGAAAAAACACATAATTCTGAACTATATAACAGATTCACTTCTTCAACATTTTTTCATCCAAATGTCTAGAAATTTTTACATTAAAAGAATTTAAATCTCTGTGGGGAAGAGAGACAGATATACATGTATGCAAGCTTATTTTATCAGGTATGAAAAGGCAACTAACTTGATGACAAAACAGCCCATCTAATCAGCTATAGCAAAAACATAAGTCAGTTGAAGAAAAGAATCAGAAGTCCGTATTCAGATTAAATTCAAATGAAGCTTCAGATATAATGAACGTAATCAGAGCAGATTTTTTGAAAGGACACCATTTGAAGAATAAAGAAAAGATACCAGAAAGTAGGACTGCACAGTTTCTGGGAAGTTTAAAATTTAGTAGGGCAAGAAGTTCACATACAACTATTTGCACATACATACACATAACCCAAAACATTCACAAAACCACATAACCTACTGCACTGAACTTTAAACAACCTGTGTGGCAAGGATTAATGTTACTGTTAGAAGCAGTTAAAAGTTCTTCTGTTATGCTGAGTTCTCAATGCGCTGGAAAGTGGATCTTATACATTCCTATGGTTTGGAAGCTGGGGAAACCTATTACATAGTTCAGCACTTTGAACCTGTTATATTCATCAGTTTGCAAGAGCATGTCAAGCAGAAATTAACTCTGCCATATTGGGATAGCCTACTGCCTATACTCCTTACGTTATGAGCTTAAACTATCCAGAAATTCCAGCTAGTGGGGATTTGGGCCTACCCAAAGGTAGTCCACGTATGTATTGTTGTTTTGCACTGGCAGCAAATTGTTTCCCCACCTAGAGGATAAGATTACAGCTGGGCTGGGAAGGGGACGAGGACAACAGCACCACCACAACCCCACACATACCCACAAACCTCAGAGGCCAGACACAAAAACCTCATCAGATTCAAGCATCATGGAAGGAGGGCACATTCAGTCCCTCATGGTCTTAAAAATCTCTGCCCAAGGGCTTTATTCTAACTAGTAAAACCCTAAATTGCATCTGCTGGACAGAGCAGCTGTCCTTCCATGATACCATAGGGATTTTGAGCCTTTCAGGTTTATTGCATCACATCTGGAATGGTAACTCCAAGTTTCCTTGAGGACTTTTAGCTTTGTTGTCACTACCTGTTTGCCAGAGTCATGAAATTGTGGACCTTTAAACAGAACATAAGATTCTCTAGCTTGTCTGTGTCTTTGACTGGTAGGATTGTAACCCAGAAGTCACTCGCAACCAACTTTCTTCTGTTCCTTCCCCAATACACACAGCCACCTTCATGCTTCTGCCTGTTCCTGATTATTTGGGAACAAAGAGCATGATGAGATTTGGAAGTCACCAGCTAGGTGACAATACAGCAGTGTATTTGTTACTTATTGGTCAAGAAGCTGAAAAAACAGTATTTACTTCAGGAATTAAATGGGAGCATTCAGTGCATGCACTCCCAACAGAATAAACACTGGGGCTCTGACGGCAGAAATCTCTTTTCTGCAGACCAAAGATCTGTCTAATGGAAGCTTTGTTTAGAAGTGTAAAGAGTGCTCAACATGGGTTAATTCAACACACAGTGGTTCAGGACTCTCACATTTCTATCAGAGGTCATTGCTCAATTTTGTGTGCCGCACCTGCAGCTAAGGAATCAAATCGAACCTGAGCTCAAAACCAGTCCAGACTATTAAAATTGGACTAGATGCATTACTTTGAACTCTGACCAACTCCAACCAGATTGTAGTTCTGATGACCAGTTCATAAGGTTCAAGATAAAACCTGATGTTGCCTATCAATGCCAGTGCAGCCAAGAGTGCAATTACATCCACAAGAACATACAAAGCTGCATCACCTCAGACTCTCCGAGTTCCTGCTCTCTTGCTTTTCCTCTCATATATGCAGAACAAGCCCTAATTTTTGCAGCTTGGTGATATACTGTGCTGTTCTGGAGAACACAGAGGGATCTATTTTGCAAGAGGACTTGCTGAGCCTCCCAAGCTCAGCTTGATTTCCAGGATAAAGACAGTCATAACTTTGATTCTCACTGTTCCATGATAGAGTACTGTGTGTTTTATCTCTATGAATGGTTTCACCCTAGGAAATTCTGTTAGCGTACTTCACTGTATAGACATATGCACAAACACATCTGTATCTCTAAGCTCTGCATGTGCTTTAGTCTCCTCTCTCCTGGTAACACTGCAGGAGAGCATAAGATGTGAGCAATACAGTTCACACTCCCAGAGCCATGCTGCAAAGCAGCTCTTATCAGATCAACCCTACGTGGCCAATCCAGGCAGCAGAATAAAATCTGTGCTGGTGTTGTTGCTTCAGCGATGGGAGCCAAAGACAGCAGTGAAAGCCGTTCCTTAGCCAAAGCCATGTTGTACAAATTCATTTACTGCCAGTAAATCAGCTGGGTCTGACATCCTCAAATATTTCCTTGTAAGGATGGTATGAAAAACAGTTACAAAGGGGAGGCTGTGCTGTTTTTTTTTTAAGGGCAGCATCCTATTCAAACTAGCTTCTTTTCAAATTCAGCGTTATGATTGTTTTAAAATGGCTATTCAGATACTCGGTTTTAGAATATAATCAGCACTCTTCTATGTCTACTTATTTCACTTTAATATGCTTCACAACTCCTACTGCAACAGACACAGTTCCTGTAAATCAACCCTGTAAATAAGGTCAGCATTCTGCACAACTCCTACTTTAAACTATATTTATACTAACAAACAAAAGTGTATTTCATTAATACTTGCGAAGTCAACTGCACTTTACCTTTAGTGTAATAGTTCCATTTCTATTAATTTTCAAGGCACAGAAAGTCAGTCATGTTCAGTAATTTGATGGCTGCTATGTGTAATTAAAGCAGCATTAGCCTTTCTGTCCCTAACATCTTACACATTTCTAACAGTAACTTTAATAGTGACCAGATTCTCTCTGACTGTTACAGCTACTCCATACCATTCATGGAGCAAACAGATTTTTCCTCTAAGCAATCATTCAGGCAACACTAGTGTGATAAACTATTTACTTTACACCACTTGTACTGACTACAATAGTAAAATTGCAGTAAAATATGAAAAAACACTCCTACATGATAATGATCCTTCAATAAGAAAAACAAAAAAGAAATTCACAACTGTTTTCATCTAGAAGCGGTCACAGTATTTTTAAGTTGTGAATACAAACTTCAAACAGTATCGAACAGAACATTTTTGTCTTTCAAATCACAGCACCTACCAACACACAGAGCAAGTCTCTGCTCACCTTAAGAATTTTTGCTTACAAGCAAATAAATACTAAAAGTCAATTCTCAATCTGTGTTGTTAATGAGTCTTAGAGCACCAGTTAGGTCAATATTGACTTGATAAATCTCCATTTTCATTTGACTAACCCTAGGGTACCATTTATGTCCTCAGAACTGCAAAACTGAGCACAAAATATTTTTGCTCCATAACCTGGCATCAAAAGAACTTGCACTATTCTCAGACACAGATGAAAAGAGTAAACGCATCTGTTGAAGGTCTTCAGTTGAGTTTATGCCACAGAAACTACACCCTTGATTTTCGCCACCATAGTAATATGTGCACATATGTGTTTGTCTTGTAGGTGAACATGAATCTGTTCTTCCAGAAGCAATGGTCAATGCTGTTTTAATTAATAAAAAAGTTGGAAGATCCAAGTCATTTACAGAACGCATTCCTGTCAGAAAAGTCAGACTGGAGATGGCCAGCAATGTGCAAGACAACGCACTGTGGCGTACCCACCTGGGAATTCACCGCTTGGTGCAAGCCCCTTGTCAAGGAGTTACCAGGGATCTTTCCCACTGCAAGAACGGACCATGCAGTT
Source organism: Steatornis caripensis (assembly GCA_013398225.1). Lineage (NCBI taxonomy): Eukaryota > Metazoa > Chordata > Aves > Caprimulgiformes > Steatornithidae > Steatornis > Steatornis caripensis. The sequence continues at coordinate 66,590 of VZSC01003630.1, forward strand.
TTGACAATCAGAGACTGATTTTGAAGGGAAACGGCGCACTGCAACCCAAGGAATTAGAAGGAACAAGTGAACTATCTGCGCTCAGTCAACTAGGAAGTTCAAGCATGTTGAACAGTTTCAGCAAAGAGAAAGACAGCGTCATTTCAAGCACCTGCCAGAAACCTCCTCTGAAATCAGCCACTTCAGCAGTTTGGACACACGAACATACTTCTTCTACAAAATGCATGCCAGGTTGCGAAAAACTGAACTTTTACCCTTTCCCTAATAAAAAAGGGCCCAGAATTTCTGAAGCAGCAAGGAGGCTTGGATTATATGTCTCACAATGAAGACATTCACTAATACATAAAACTTGGTCCAAAACTTGACTAAAAAAATAGCAAAACAGTCTTCCTAGTTACACTGATTGGCCTGCTGAGGGTCTACTACTTTTATCAGCCAAGGAAGATCCTTACTATATAATCTGTTGTTTTACAGTACACTGTAAAATGAGGTGTTCTCATGAAGATGCTGGGCTGCAATGAGAGATACTCACTTCTGTTATTTGAGAGATAAGAGCAATTTTACCTTTTTTCCCCCCCCTATTTTCAGGTCACTGATTTTAGAAACTAAGATTTTATCACAGTAATATTTTAAATATCTGAAAGAGCTATAGCAAAGACTAGTAGAATTACTGCTGAAGTAACTAGGCTACATTTCATTATGGTATTATTTAGTTAGATGATAAACAAATAACAAATGAAATAGTATTGAAGGTGACTGGTACACTTAACGTATGATTTCATTATTCACTTTCCTCAAAAAAAGATATTCAGGATACTTTCTGATGTGTGCATTTTTAAAATCAATGAATAAAACTTATGCTCAATTCTACTGTTGTTTTAATGGGACTTAAATAAAAAATTAAATTCTTACATATAAATTCTATAATAACATCTTGTTGGTTCCCATCTATCCCCAGTATTTCATTAGAAAACCAAAGTCTGAAATAACTGCTTAGCTCCTCCATACCGTCTATCAACGTACCTTCCTTATCAGAAGTATAATGTATCTTTCTGCTGTTACAACTGTACGCACACAAAGGAGATATAACCACTTCAACTACACAAATGTAACTGTAGTAGTACAACTATTTCTTATACATTAAGGTTTAACATTTTCTCTTGTGGCACAACTGCACCACAAACCAGTGCAAGTTTTTCAAAGTGAGTAGTTATTGCTGGTCTCCCCTCCTGCAGGATCTTTAGAGGAAGGAGACCCTCTTTTGCAGGTGCTTTCCAATGACAAAAACATGAGCCACGTACCACCCACTTCTGGCTGCAAGCATTCAGACAAGTCTGTTCCTCAAATGTAGGCTTCAGAAAAATTGAAGACTTGAAATGTCTCCCCACTTCATGATGACATGCACTTTGAGCTATACACCTGGTGGTGACTGGCTCTTCTCAACCATTCCATATCTATGTAAGCCCTGAAAGAACAACAAAATGAGGATCAAGAGGATGGCCCACAAAGCTCTTCACGATCCCTGCAAAAAGTCTGCAGGCACACATCCCCAGTTGCCACCAGTCTCAAAAACACACAATCCACACACACAAAAAAAAAAAGCAAGGAAAAAAAAGATCCCAGAGATGCTCAGCTGTGGTTTATGTCCTTCTAGACACAAACGCTTCTCAGCAAGAAAGATAAATCGTCTCCTCGTATGCTGAAAACAGGGTTAATACCAATGTGCAAATAAAATCCTATTGTCAAAGAGATAGCAGCACTATCCATTTCTAAGAGAAACTATCATTTTCTTTGCATGCAACACAATTTCAAACCATTAATCCTTCACACAATCCCACTGACTTTTGTTGCACTTGATGGAGGATACTACATCTGGAGAAGTTTGCACAAATCTGTCAGATCCTACACTTCCATTGCAAGAGATTCACAGCTGTAAGTGTACCAGCTGTAAACCTAATGCTGCCAAGTCCACCACTAAACCATGTCCCCACACACCACAGTTACACATCTTTGAAATACTTCCAGTACTTCCAGGGATGGCGACTCCACCACTTCCCTGGGCAGCCAGTTCCAATGCTTGACCACCCCTTTGGTGAAAAGGGCACAACTGGCACAACTTGAGGCCATTTCCTCTTGTCCTATTGCTTGTTGCTGGGGAGAAGAAACCAACAACCACCTCGCTACAGCCTCCTTTCACGTAGTTGTAGAGCAATGAGGTCTCCCCTCAGCCTCCTTTTCTCCAGGCTAAACAACCCCAGTTCCCTCAGCCGCTCCTCAAGGACTTGTGCTCCAGACCCTTCACCAGCTTCATTGCCCTTCTCTGGACACGCTCCAGCACCTCAGTGTCTTTCTTGCAGTGAGGAGCCCAAAACTGAACACAGTATTCCACCTGCAGCCTCACCAGTGCCAAGTTCAGGAGGACGAGCACTTCCCTAGTTCTGCTGGCCACACTGTTCTTGATACAAGCCAGGATGCTGCTGGCTGCCTTGGCCACCTGGGCACACTGCCAGATCATATTCAGCCAGCTGTGGACCACCACCCCCAGGTCCTTTTCCACCAGACAGCTTTCCAGCCACCCTTTCCCAAGCCTATAGCATTGCATGGGGTTGTTGTGACCCAGGTGCAGGACCCGGCACTCAGCCATGTTGAATCTCATGCAACTGGCCTCAGCCCATCGATCCAGTCTGTCCAGATCCCTCTGCAGAGCCTTCCGACCCTCAAGCAGATCAACACTCCCACCTGACTTGGTGGTGTCTGCAAACTTACTCATGGTGCACTCGATCCCCTTGTCCAGATCATTGATAAAGATATTAAAGAGAACTGGCCCCAATACTGAGCCCTGTGGAACACCACTGGTGACCGACGCCAACTGGGTTTAACTCCATTCACCACAACATTTTGGGCCCAGCCATTCAGCCAGTTTTTTACCAGTAAAGAGTACACCTGTCCAAGCCATGAGCAGCCAATTTCTCCAGGAGAAGGCTGACATAGGTTTGGGAAGAGGTGTTCATTGTGATTCGTCAGGTTTTCTAATGTTTTCAATTAACTGGCCTGCCCAGATTAGTTTCCAGCTCAGATACTGATTTCTATTTCTGGGTAGACATGAGACATTCATAAAGAATCATAGCTTTTTTTTTTTTCTTCACAGTGGTTACAGTTTTTAAAGCAAGATTAGAAAGGAAAAAAAAGATAAAACACAGATATGCATAATAGGTATAGGTATAACAGGGAGAAAATACTAGATAACAACTAGCCCGTATGACACAAGAAACCACCTGGAGGGAAATGCTTTAAAAAACCTCATTGTCCTTTGATATGTGGTATACATTAACTTTCTATTTACTTGTCTTGCTGATTTGTACTTCTACCTATCATTATGCTGGATTGCCATTTTTGTTGTATCTCCAAGTTTGTAGACCACAAGAGAACCAAATAAAGCTAAAGGAATAAATGAAAGAAAAATTCCACATTAGCAAGAAGCCACTATTAAAACTATTAAAAATTTAATTCATTATCATTTTGCCTAGATACTTGCAATGACACACTCAAGAACATTTCAACAAATGCAATTTCAACTTTTAAATCTTTTAAGTCAGTATCACATAAAGTTTATAACCTTATCGAGCCACTTACCTATTCTATAAACCCATTTGAACTAAATTAGTGATATATTTTCTGCAAACACTTTTAAATTGACTTTAAAGTGCTTTGAATTAGTTATCTTAATTAAACACAGACCTTGAATATCCTGATTTAAAACTCAGTGCAGGTTTATGCATGGACTAAGTAACCAAGTCCTTTGTAAGCACTTTCACACAAACACTTTGTCCTTTCCTGAGGCTTCTGTAGCATATTACTGTGCTTTGCACTGACTGGAACTCACTTAGAAAAGGCATTTTGCCTTTGGAAAAGTCTTTCAATTTAATTCCCAAGGACATTATGGAAGGACAATTTCAGTAAATTTTGATTTGTTAGTGGAATAGTTTTAGTTATGAGAAAAGTTGCTATACTTAGATTTCAAGAGACTGAAATATTACACAGGCACATTGTCTAACGAGATGTTTTTTTCCTAAAGTAGCTGTAGTAAAGATGAAATAGGGAAACATGAGAAAAAAATGAAAACTTCAAATATGAGAAATTCCCAGTCCTCAAGTGCACCTGATTTTCAAAACTCTTTACTGTTAGCTTCTTCATGTTTGGAGATCACAGGACAGTAACTTTCATCACTCTGTTACCATAGCTTTAGCTAAGTTTCATGCATTGAACCCAAGACTGTCATAAAAGCAAGTTTACTTTTATTTTATCAGTAGGCAAACTTGACTGATTTATGCACATAGGGGAGCCTAGAATCCTGAAATTCTAGTTTAGTGTCTTGTTCACAAGCTCACGATACCTGTGAGGTTTCCATTTCCAAAGCTGCAGGATGCAGCGTCCCCACTTAGTCTGCATGACTGCCTAAGGAAAATGTTTTACATACGGACAGTCCTGCAGACCCATCCATTCTGGAATAAATAATACACCAGTGCAATGACTTCAGTCATACATCAGAGCAGTTAGAATAAAATGCTTTTGCCGCTGGGACAGCTGCAAAGAATTAACGTACGTGAGTTCATTATTTCTGGTGCAACCCATTATGAGAACACCGGTGTATTTTACAGGCACCAAAAAGATTCCAGAATGAGCTCCAAGGGCTTGAGGTACGAGGACTCACATACAAACACAGCACTGATCAGCCTATGTTGTGCAGCCAGACGTCTGTAGCTGCATGCCCTACTCCTACCCAGGACATTATGGGGACTGGAAGTGACACCCCAGCACCACCTCAGCTTGAGGTGCTGTTTAGTTCTAGATTTTCCCCTCACGCACCACGTATTCTTCAAGCCCAGCCCCTGAACCCAAGTGAAGTTTTAACAGCCCCACAACCTGGCAAGAACCTGCCCGCCGCCCCTGAAGGGGAAATACAAGCCCACCTACGAAAGCTCACCCTGACCACTGCCCTCAAAGAGCACAGCAAAAAAATCACACATCAATCCTCCCAGACACCTTTCACAGCACCTCAGCCTTTTGGGGAATGCTCCCTCTCAGCACTGATGAGAATTTCAGCCCCTTTTGCCTCACAAAGGGAGAGGCCACAGCTGAGGGATGGCTGCAAAGCGGTCAGCCGCCTCCAAGCCCCAGCCCCTCCTGGAAGGGAGACTCACTCAGGCAGCCAAGTGCCTTGGGGACCACCCCCACCATGTCACACGGGACAAGCAAACCAGGCTGGGCCATATCAAAGTATGGGAACAGCAGCAGCTGCCACGGAGTGACAGAAATCCAACAAACCAGAAGGCTGTGCTGCCATTCAGCATGACCTGGGCAGGCTGG